>CM047748.1:21896042-21928754 GCA_026225825.1 Pistacia integerrima | reverse complement strand
CATCAGAAAACGACTTATTGAAGCATCGCAACTACATATATGATGATATATTGCAAAAGCAGCTCAATCAAATACAAAAGATTTTAGATAGTAAAGTAGCTTTGAGCCAAAGATCAAAGCCGATACAAAAGCAAAATTAAGAACAACATATTACTACAATTTTACGTGACTCTTGACGCTGAAGAAATAGTAGTAATTTTCACCAACTTGGCTGTACTCTTCCATCGTTTTTTGCTACCTCTTGCTTAATCAAAGCATTTGTTTCAGAACTCAAAAGTAAACGTCACTAACCGGGCCTGGTCTCTCCTCCTCAACTTTGTTTACGTCCAGCAACCGTCTTAGAATCATATGTTTTAGTTGAAGAATCATTCTTTTGAGGAAGGTTTTGAGGAAGATGAAGGGCTACGTCCACAGCTTTTCTTGGTTTCTTTTCCAACTGAAACGCCTTCTTTTGCAGGAGGTTTTGAGGAAGATGAAGAGCTACGTCCACTGGATTTCTTGATCTCTTCTCCAACTGAACCGCCTCCTTTTGCAGGAGGTTTTGAGGAAGATGAAGAGCTACGTCCACAGGATTTCTTGATTTCTTCTCCAACAGAAACGCCTCCTAATGTAGGAGGTTTTGAGGAAGATGAAGAGCTACGTCCACTGGATTTCTTGATCTCTTCTCCAACTGAACCGCCTCCTAATGCGGGAGGTTTTGAGGAAGATGAAGAGCTACGCCCACAGGGTTTCTTGATTTCTTCTCTAACTGAAACGCCTCCTGGCGAGGACCCTTTTTGAGGATTTCTTCTCTCATCCATTTCACCTCACCAAGAAACTCTCTCAATACGACGGATTTTGTTTGAATGCATAATACATATTTTTGATTATCAAGATACAGAGTACCAGTGATTGAGTCCAAAAATATTGTGAGTCATGGTAACTCAATATAATAAATAATAAATATATACTATTCATAAAATAGATTGGTAAATATATTTCTATAATTTAAGAATGTGACGAGTTCTTATTTGTTTTCTTGCTTTTGCCTTTAACATGGTACATGGATTCAAACAGCTCTTTACTAAAATCGTATATGTCGTTCCATTTGCGTGGCTGGTTTCGTTATTTTTTGTCCAATGACTCCAATACCAAACCAACCGCAATATTCCACCGAACCCCTTTCAAAATGGCGTCATTAAACCAGAACAAGGTTTCTGATATGGGTTTTGGACTTCCATTACTGAAAAATATCTGTATAATGTTTCCAAATAGACAGTTTCGTTCTAATAATGTGTGTGTCTGTATATATATAGAGAGAGAGAGAGTTTACACATTCCTTGAAGGAAATATATAAAAAAATTAACACAAAGTTTACTTTAATTTGTTACATATATATAATACATCCTTAGTCCTTATAATATTTATTGTTTCGATTTAGGGTTCACAAGCAACATTTAGTATCTAGTTAGCAGTTTATTAAACAAAAACTATAATGAAATAAATCGAAAAATTCTTTAACACAATGGTTAAATAAAGACGTTATAATATGAATCAAATGCAACAAAAGATATATTTATTTAAATTATGTTCTTATTATATTTTAAATAAATAGGGTTGTATCAAATATATATATTATTTTTAGAAGAAAATAGCTTATTTTTAATTCATTGAAAGATTGCAAATGATTCCTAACAAAAATTTAATTCCAAAATTTAAAAGAAAAAAGTTTGATTCATAACAAGAATATGATTTATTTATGTCAAAAAAAAAAAAAAAATAAAAAAATATGATCATTATATATTATTAAGTATATATATATATATTACCTAACACTCTTTTAAAAAGAATAAAAAGATCATGGTAATATGTATTATTCACATTGTTTTAAAACTCGATCCGTTGTGAGACCCTATAAAGTGCCATGTCACAAGTCTACCAGTCCAATCAATTGGACTGTGACGTCAGCAAAGAAAATTTTAGTATATTACAAAATACCCCTAAAAATTACAAGGGAGTCCCTAAAATTTTAATTTATTTTAAAATGCTCAACTAAATTATAAAATTGTCCCCAAAGTTTTGAAACATTGAAAAAACCCCCATAAAACTATGAAGTAGTCTCTATAAGTTTGAAATATATCAAAAAAACCCCTAAAACCTGAACCGGATCGGAGAGGTTGTTGGGTCCCAATTGGACCAGCTAGTCCAAGCTGGGTTTTAAAATAGTGATCATTCATACTATTAATTTCCTCTTAATTTGGACACATCTATTATGCATGCTAGCTCTTTAATTCGTTCAAAATTTTGTATTAGAACATTGCTATGCATGTTTGATCTATAGAAGAGAAATATTCAAACTTTGTAAGAAATTATGTCTATCTCTTTTATTAATGTCTATACCTTGAATTTGATATACTTCATTAATTAATTAATTATTAATGAAAGAGTTAACGACTTTTTCCCACCCAAATAACAACTTAATGACATTTTTTCACCTGCAAACTTTTAAAATACCATTTTACTACCTAAATTTATATTCCGATAATGAACAAAAAGCAAACTTTGTCCAGGTTATTGGGGCTTTTGAAGAGGGGACACCAATGAGTCATTTTTAATTCATTGAAAGATTGCAAATGACTCCTAACAAAAATTTAATTCCGAAATTAAAAAAAAAAAAAGGTTTGATTCATAACAAGAATATGATTGATTTATGTTAAAAAACAAATATGATCATTAAAAGTGAAATTGATGAAAACAACAAATCTAATCATTAGAAGAAAGATTGATGAAAATAATATATCCGATAATTAGAAGGAAAAAACAATGTTAAATATGAGAGATATTAATGAATTAGAGTGAAAGACAAAATTAGTAATTTTTTTTTTTTTTTATAGATAAATGAGAATTTTGTTAAGTACACCCATTCTTTATAGACTTAAATATAATATTGTTTGCTTTTTATCTTATTTATCAATCTAAACTTTTGGAATTAAGTAATATTTTAATATTTATAAAATAGATATTTGTTTGAGTTTTAAATATATTAAATACCTAATCATTTTAAAAGTTTATAATATAAATTCTTTTTATTCATAAATAATTTTCGAATTATCTTCACATAAATTTTCAGTGGTGAGGTTTAATTTTATGTACATAAGGATTGGTAATCCCATATTTATGAAACAATCAATATATGATTATGAGATCCTTTAAGCTCAAAAAAAGAAAATCGATTGAATAATGAATTATAAACATTATTTAAAATATGAGCTTTGTTCGGATATATTATATTGTGATACTGTAAAACCCTGTAAATCACTACAACACTTAATCTCACTTGAATCTAATCAAATTTGCCTGAATTATGAGTACATTATTGAAATATAGGTTTTGTCAAAATGATTATAATGTGATACTGTAAACTCAAACGTAAAACCTATAAATGACCGTAACATTTAATAACACTTAGAATCAAATTAAACTGTACGACTTACCGGGTGAGTATATATGTTAGGAATTAATAGCATTAGAGTTAATTAAAATGTTTTGTTGGGAATTTGTTGGATTACTATAGACTTAGGGTTAAGGGGAAACTGTTATTTTTCCTAGAAAAGCTGACTTTTTTACTTGTATATTTGGCTTTCCCTTGCTCTTGGACTATTATGCATGTAAGCTATTGTTATGTTCATAATCATACATATAATTATGCATATTAGGACAGTAACTAAAATTAAATATGCATGTAGAAGGCTAAATGAAACTCAATTTGTAGCAAAAAGCTAAAATATATTAAGAATAATTATGATGTTTGGATAACTACAATATAACTAATTATCTTAAGTGGCCTGTCTGTACTTCCATGTCCTGATGTATGTAGAGAATCGTTTTAAAGTCCAATTATGTAGCGTGTTATAGATAAAATTTATATTAGTTTAAGTATACTACCTAACACTGTTTTAAAAAGAATAAAAAGATTTAGGTAATGCGTATTATTCACGTTGTTTTAAAACTCGACCCGTTGTGAGACTCTACAAAGTGACCGTGTCACAAGTCTACCATTCCAACCAATTGGGCCGGCAATGTCAGCAAAGAAAATAATTTTAAAAATTACAAAATAGTTTATTAAATTTTAGTATATTACAAAATGCCCCTAAAACTTACGAGTGAGTCCCTAAAATTTTAATTTATTTTAAAATGCTCAACTAATTTATGAAATTGTCCCCAAAGTTTTGAAACATTGAAAAAACCCCTAAAAAACTATAAAGTAGTCTCTACAAGTTTGAAATATATCAAAAACCCCTTAAATCCTGAACCGGATCGGAGAGGTTGTCGGGTCCTAGTTGAACCAGTCAGACCAGATGGTCCAGTCTGGGTTTTAAAACAGTGATCATTCATACTAGTAATTTCCTCTTAATTTGGGCACATCTATTATGCATGCTCGCTCTTTAATTCGTTCAAAATTTTGTATTAAAACATTGCTATGCATGTTTGATGTATAGAAGAGCAATATTCAAACTTTGTAAGAAATTATGTCTTATCTCTTTTATCAATGTTTATATCTTGGATTTGATATACTCCAATAATTAATTATTAATGTAAGAGTTAACGATTTTTTCCCACCCAAATAATGGCTTAATGACACTTTCCCACCTACAGACTTTTAAAATATCATTTTATTACCTAAATTTATAATCCAGCAATGAACAAAAAACTGACTCAGCCCAAGTTATTGGAACTTTTAAAGAGGGGGGGCCAATGAGTCTTTTAGTGGTGAAATATTGGATTTTGGTGATTGAAATTGATCGGAATTTGACTTGGAAGGGGTGGCTACGCAAACTCTAACTGCTCAATTGTCAGCGTTTGCCAGGGTCAGTGGGGGGTTGTTTTGGTGAGTGATGATCAGAGAAGAGAATGATGATAATGTGGAATCGCAATGATGCCGGAATTGGAAACGAAATATTAATTTGGATAATAAAATGGTATTTTAAGAGTCTGTGAATAGAAAAGTGTCATTAAGTTATTATCTGGATGGAAAAAAGTCGTTTACTCTTAATGTAGTGTATATTTTACTTCTATACCACTTGCATTAAGAATAATTAAGTCAAAACAATAATTTTTGTAATTACAGCTCTATTAAATTATAACTTCAATAAAATTAGTTTGATCTTATCATTATATCTATAGAAATGTTTTATTATATTTGGATGGAGATTAAATGAGTAAGTGACCAACCCTCTTTTGGAGAACAAGAGTCAAACCCTCCTTTCAATGTTAGTTAAACTTCTGATTAGATTTTTACCCTTGTACTTAAATCTACCAATTTGCATATTTACAACACAATTTATCACAATTTGTTTTTTACACAATAAACTTCTTCAATTTCTCTTTCACCAAACAATTTAAGAATCAAGTTAAAACAATTAACGAATAAATTCAACCAAAACCACCGAGCAGAACACCCCATAAACCACCACATTAACAACCCTAAAATTCGACATAATATAAAACCCTAACGCAATAATATTATACGTACGAAGTGATATCCCAAAATTACGACCTTAATTAATATATCATCCTATGTGGCGTTTATGTGAAAATGAAAAAGTTAATTGATCCATCAACGCCACAATCACTTTGGATGAGAAATTCGGACTCTCATTTACAATGTATATCATTACTCTAAAGTCTAAACCATATAAGAATGAAAAATAATTTCTCAAGATATGACCACAAAAGTTTCTTCTATTCTCTATTACATAATTCTCCAAAAAAGGTTTGTAATTTGTAAAATTTACAGGCCTGGATTCCAAAATTAAGCTAGAGGAAATCAAACACGACCCAAAACAATAAAAATGAATATAAAAAGATAGATCAAAGCAAGCAACAAGGAATTAAGACCAATTAACCCTTTTGATATGTAACACCAGATCTAGTTCCAAACTAGACATGGTGAAGCACCCATTGCAGTATTTTTTTGAGTTAACTCGGAAAATTAAGATTGAAAGTAAGTGTTGAAACTAGTATCGAACCATATCCTGAAGGCAATCGTAGAAGTGTGAGATCTTAATCTTTTCTTTGCCAGAGAAGATTGCCTCCGCAGATCCGCCGTGCTCTCCTTGAGCGGCCATCTCAATCACCATATACAGCTTCTTGATAGGTATCTAAGAGAAGAAAACAGAGAAAGCAACAATGAGTTCTTTTATTTCCAACTACCGGCAACAGTACTATCATGGCAAAAAGTAAATAATAGTGTGTTCAGAATTGGTGATGTAGTTTTTACAGTAACTTAAATATGTTCACATCAGGACTTGGGACACCAAGCTACCTTCAGAATGCAAGGTACAATTCCAGGACAGAAAAGCTAAGATTGTGAGCGGTAAGAACTCCAAGAATGATTAGTGTTGTGATCACGGAAAGTATGATATACAAGCTAACATATTCATCAGAAGAAAAAACAATTGAGGTACCATATTTCTAAAGGCAAAGCGTGTGAATGACAAGCTGCCCACCATTTTCTTTAACAAAAAACAAGGAGGGTATGAATAGACTCAGAGCTTCAAGATGTGTCCTATTTCTTCTACCATCACAATTTGGTAGTAATCGTTTGATTTCAAACTCAATTTAGTGGACAATTTGTTTTATTTTAAGAACTCAATTACACAGAAATAACTGTAAAAGGCATGCTGGGAGATAAATATATAAAAACTCACATCATTCAGGGCCTCTGCAGCTGTATCAATATCTTCTTGAGCAAAAACGTTGAGTTGTTTTAACACCTGGAGAGAACAAGAAGAGATTAATTGCAAATTAAATGATTTACGTATAAATATTTTCCTGTTTAAGATCATAATGGCTGCATATGAAGTATTATCAAAATATACTCCCAGAATTCAGACAAACTTGTAGACAGCAAAAAAGCACTTGGAAAAAGAAAATCTCTTCTCCTAGACAAATGGGTATCATTAACCTTATGAAAAACTAAAAAAATACCATCTATACAAGGCCTTTCCTGATATAAGATGCACAAAAAATACAAGATTTCCATGTTTCTTTCTCAAAAGAAAAAGAAAAAAAAAATACTAGATTTCCTATATCAAGGCAGGTCATATGTGATAGTGAATACTCAACAGTAAAACATGTGCCAAGACTTGTGTGAACACTTCCATTTATAAAATATTCGACTATGCATGACTTTTTGGGCATCTATAAATTTCAACATATCAGAAACGATTGAATGCACTAAGTTTGAATTTCTCAGCTTGTATGCATGATCATGATAAGATGCAGCAGTTAACAGAACATAAAAGTGCCTTCTGAGGAATGCATTCCAAATTTTACAATGGTTACTTGAGATTCTAAGTTTACCAGAACAACAGAGCATAATAAACCAAGTTTGCAAGTGAATAAGATTCATACAAATACCACGCAGCATTCATAAGCCAGGAATCAACCCAAATCAACAACAGTACATGAAGCCAGAGGTACAGGGCCTAAACTAATGCCCATGGCTGACTCTCGGTGAAAAGATTACAAAACAGGCATCTTGACTAAGTTACGGATACCAATATACCAAATAATAAGCTTCATGATTTTCCACGTTGTTAAAAAATTACTAGCATTAATGGAGTAAGTAATTCAGACTGGCCAGAGGAAACAAAATAGGAGATCATGAAAACAAGATGATCCAAAAGAAGATGAGTGACAGTAGCAACTATTACCTTCTTTGCATCATCTGTCTTCAAAGTAGGGACATTGTAAGTGACAGAGAAAGCGTCACAAAGGCCAACTGAATCTAAGAAGCTCACTTCACTTGTTGTCCCTATCACCAAAAGCTTTTTACCCTGAAAACAAAGTTCATAGAGAATTTAGCTTGGCCTGAATGATAAAACCAAAACATATGCAAAAGAGACAAAAACCAAAAATAAACCTTTGGTGGAAGCCGTTTGAGGAGGACCAACAGCGTTTGAGAAATTATATTTGAAAAACGAGGTCCAATTGCAACATACTCTAGTAACCTGCAAAAGTAAAACACAGGGTATTTATATATAAGTAGATAGCTAAATGAAGGGAAATGCTTAAGATGACATAACTCAAGACAGTAGGTCATACCTTTCAATGTCATCAAGGATAATAATACTCAAGGGTGACTTGTATGCATCCTCAAAAACCTTTCAAAACATAAAAAATACTATGAAACTTTTCCTTTTTTTCTAATATGACAAATATGATAGCCAAATGAAAATCAATATAGCCCACAGATTAATCACCATTCTCTTCAAGTGTAGCACAAAATAGAAATTCAAGAAAAAAACAAATATTTTCCCTTGCTTTAAAAAAAAAAAAAAAAAAAAGTGGAAAAAGGAGGGCCAAAAAATAATCATTCACAAACCTTGACAATCTGTGCACATTTGGTGCTCTCATGAAGACCAATCATTGATTCAGCTGATATCTACCCAATTCAAGGGACGACAAAAAAAATCAGAATCAGGCTGGAAATTCCAGAAGTAAAAGGATGTCATCTACACATATAGGAGGGGAGCTTACTATCTTCACATATGGAAAATCGCTATCAATGCCAACAGTAGCTGCCAAAGCAGATTTACCACTGTCCATGGAAATTATGATTCAGTATAAGCTGGCAGCAATAGAAAAAAGCAACTAAAAAATTGACCATGCATACCTGCCACTTGGGCCTTCCAAAAGACAAGTAACGAGAGGACTTCCTTTGCTCACTTTAACTTGTTCCACTAGTAGTATAGCCCTTTGATAGATGTGCTTATGGCGATTACCACAGTCCACCATGCCATTAAGTCTAGTATCATGTTACATAGAACAATAATAAACAAGATAGAGAGTTAACAAGCATGTTATTCTGCTGAAATCTCAAACAGAAAAAACTAGATTTAATTTAAAGAGCTCTCAAAAATAGAGAAGAGAAAAAGAAAGTGCATCAAGATACAGAATAAATGTTTGGAAATTCTGCAAGCCTCCTTATATTAATCAATCTAATTGTGGCAGACAACTAAACAATAAAGCCAGTTGAAGTGGAATTAGAACTTAGTAAATTATTAAAGACAGCAAGGTAGCCATGAGAGCTAAATTTTATAACATTTAAACAATCAATAGTTGTTTTGGTAAAGCAGATATAAAGACCAATAACTAATGTATTTATAAAATTTCACATTGACATTTAACTATTATAGACATCCTTCATTTCAAATCTTGGCAGCTACTTATCCATTAAAGATGCTTTGGAAATCTTGAAAATAGTCACTAAGAGACTGATAGGAACCCACTGCCAAATTAATAAGAATTGGGTTGGACAGTGGGCCTTTGATAGGAATTGGGCTGGGCAATGGTCATTTTGTGGCTTGGGTAAAACTCTCCTTGGAAAACCGGCTTGCCAAGGGAGGGTGTCCAAGCCCTTTATAACCCACATGCCAATCATTTTCCCTTCCAATGTGGGATCCTAACAACTACCACGTTTTCGCAACCGACATCCACACCGCCTCTTTACCCCTTGGGTGACTACGTGGATCTCCCTTCCCTTGGGCCTCCATGCCCTTTCTTGGGGTAGCAGCCCGGGCCCAAGGTCAGCCTGCCACATAAGCGATGTCTACGTGGGCGTAGGATCATGCTTTGATACCATTTGATAGGAACCCACTCCCAAATTAATAGGAATTGGGTTGGGTTGTGGGCCTTTGATAGGAATTAGGCTGGGCAATGGTCATTTGGTAGGCTTGGGTAGAACTCTCTTTGGAAAACCGGCTTGTCAAGGGAGGATGCCTAAGCCCTTTATAACGCACATGTCTACCCTTTTCCCTTCCAATGTGGGTTCCTAACAGAGACAGTTCAAATAGACTTGTATATATGGAGTAGAAATCAAAACCTATGGTCATATGCAAGCATACAAAATTGTAATTCAGATTTCCTAGCAAATTTATTTCTAGCATTCAAATGATGATGCAAATGCAAGCAGAATAGAAACTAAAACGCTTTACGATTGTTGAAAAATTTAACTGTTTGATCTTTAGAAAGAAAAAGAAGACAATTTTCTCTGTTTGTAGCTAAAAGCATTACCTACAGCGCTCAAGGTCATCAGTGGAGGCCCCAAATGCAGGAACAATTTCATGAAGTGCATTAAGAAAGTCATCCATGGTAACTTTGATACTCTCTTCGTCCACTGGCTTGGTAAGGTCATCCATACTAATTTGTCTATTCAAAGCATAGGATACAGCACTTTTCACAACACCTTCAAGCTCTGCACCACTGAAGTTTTTTGTACGAGCAGCTGTACACACAAAAATGATCACAAACATGAATGTGTAAAACTATATAGAGCCTTCTTTTTTTCTTTTGTTTTTTAAAAGGAAAAGAATACAACTAATTCACATACCAAGTTCTTGAAGGTTCACATCAGGAGAAAGAAATGAATTCTCTTTCATCTTGTTAGTATGAATTTGAAGAATCTGCAGGCGGCCATTTTCATCTGGAAGGCTGATCTCAATTTGAACCTCCAACCGACCAGGCCTATAAATTTCAGGAAAAAGAAAAAAAGGGTTTCAAAGATGTATACTGAAGGAATTTGTTAGTGGATAAATGAACACATGAATGCCTTATTTTTTGTCTTCTTCAACCAATAAAACCTTGCATACTTGAATCCCATTTATTTCATATGCTTGTCATAGAACAAATTACAAATCCTTCTCAAAGTCAATCCATGTTCCATAGTTACTGTAGCTCAGAAGACTATAACGATTATGGTCAAAACACATCAACTTTACTTTTAATTGCCAGTTGTCACTCATGATTTCCATAATATGAGATAATCTAAAGAGGTAAGAGGCAGTTAAATGCCGCAAGGGGCAGAGAGAGAAAGAGAAAGAGCGAGAGGGAGGAACCTCAAGAGTGCTTCATCCAGCATATCCTTTCTGTTGGTCATTCCAATAAGCAAAACATTATTTAGAGACTCCACACCATCTATCTGCAAAGCAAGTACTTTGTTAGCCATATAACGACATCACTTAGCCTTTGCAATGAAAGAGAAACCCCACAAATGTAAAATGTCAGCAGCCAAAAAAGATTTATATTAATTTTCGAAGAGTCAGAAATTATTTAAACTCCGCACTGACCTTGGTAAGTAGCTGATTGACAATGCTATCATGAACTCCTGTACCATCTCTAGTTGATCCTCTTGACTGAAAATGTCAAAATAAAAGCATGCATCAAGATTATTCTGTTAATAGATAACCTCTCTAATATAAACAAAAAATCTCAAAGCCAATATTAATGTATAAACTTAAGGTTTTATGACAGATCTATTATACCAGCGCTAGGCAGAAATGTAGCTAAAGCCACAAAGTTAATTCTTCAAAGGTCATAGTAAAAAGAAATCAAACTAGAGAATATGTTTCTCATGAAAAAAAATACCCCAATTCACTCAAAAAAAACAGGAATTCATTATTCCAGTGGTGATATAAAAAATTTAAATTGGTCTGTGATAAAAATTGGCAAAATAAAGGGATCCCACTGCTAGCTAAGACTACAAGATTATATTCTTCAAACATTGACATTGAAAATTAGTAACAAATTGGTAACTAATAAACATTACAATCCATATAAACAAATTTATCTTTATAACAATCACAAAATTACATTATCATGTACAGATAAAATTCCTAACTTAAATATCTGAAATAACAATAAATTAAGAAAAGGAAAGATAAATTTGGTCAGGGTAAAAGGGTTCCACTGTTATAGACGCTAGTGACACAATCTAAGTGAACATAAGCACCCTAATGACTTCTTGAACTACATATTGGGAAAAAAAGAATTGTAATGTGTAAGAATAGTAACAACAAATAACAATTGCAGCCAAAATAACAATAACAACTATGCTAGATCCTAAGTCTAACAGATCAGTTCTTGCTTTTATTATCAACAATAATTACTTCAAGAACATGAAAGACATCCAAAAACAAATACTAAACATCAGTTGATCCCCAGAATATGTTCAAAAATAAGAAAAAAATGGTTGACTAAATCCCAGTCAAAGCAACATTTAAACGCAATTAATCATTAAGTAAAAGAATAAACATTTAAATGGCACCAGGTTTGCTAGTGCTTATAGGAAGACACTGATACCAACTTTCAATGTACTGGACAAGATAGATAGGTAAAAGTTGCAAATCTCTTACCTTACAAATAGCATCAATTTCATCAAATATTATGACATGCAAATCACTTTGGTCCCCTGAAAAATAAAATGGGAACAAAATCAGCATCATTTAGAAAGACAAGTCTAGAAGTACACAAAGCATGTTAGTTTCCCTTACCACGAGACCTTTGATCATTCTCAGCATCAGCAAAAAGATCCCTAATATTCTTTTCAGTTTCACCAACAAATTTGCTTAGGACTTCAGGACCATTTACAATCTAGTACATCCACAAAAAACATGGGAAAGAAATACAGTCCATCAATTGCTAGAAAAGAATAATCAGTACCTAGCCATAACATATGAGTAACTAGAATTTCATTCCAGATATCACACGATCAATCAACTCTAGAAATTCAAAAGAACATATCTTTCATTAAAAAAATTCACTTAGGATCTAATTAGAAGTTTCTCATAATTACAAAAGAAAAGCCCATTTACATTCTAATTCTCAAGTTCATTCCAAATTTATTTCTAAATACAATTGTAAACTCATTTACATGCATTGTGAAATATGACGTCAAACATCTCATTTAAACTTAAACACCACAACCGTGTGTTCATACATTTCAAAGGGTTCAAATGGGACAACCCAAAAACCAAACAAAATTAGGTTTAGGAAATATATAAAGCATCATATGTGAAACAGTTTACTTTCACTCAAATTATTAGTAGGTGAACTAAAATATATAATTTACGGGGAAAGAGTAGCAATGAGAAATTCCAACCATAACCAAGAATACTGGCATAAAATCAAAGTGTATTATGCACACATGAGAGCATCTAGTACACCAAAAATAAAGAAAGAAACAAACAAAAGAAGTATGACAAAAAATTAGATGATCAACCAGATAGTAATCCTAACACAATAACAACAATGATAGAGCTCAAAGATTTCACTTATTGGCTAGAATGCAGATAAGAACACAAAATTATCGCCACCATTATCACCAGCTAAGGTGTATAAATCATTTCATTAATCTCTGCACATAAATTAAAATAAATAAACAGTATATCCGTGTCCAAACCTTTGGCTCCATTCCATTCAACATTTTTCCAATTTGGCGAGCCATAAGAGTTTTCCCAGTACCGGGAGGCCCATAAAGCAGCATACCCTTTACATGCTTAATACCCAGTCTGGGAAATTAAAAGCTTTCAATTAGGAGCACAGATACATTGATAACCATATTAGGATTTAAATAAGTTGAAGAATAAGATATATTACTTGCTAGTCACATGAGGAGGAAAAACCCTAGAAGCAAATGCTCTTCGAAAGATATCAGCAAATTCTGCACTTAGGCCACCTATACCCAGTGACTGAAGATTAAACTCCTTATGCCTGAAGATGTTGCTACTGGCAGCCTCTCGTTGGTTGACAATCTGCACAGTACAGCACAAGTTAAAGAATGAATCAAGCTACACCAAATTGATCAAATCATAACTTAAATGATCAAACATTTACATTGTCTAAAAATATGAAACATGTAAATAATAGAATACCTTAATTCCACTGGCATTAGATGCTTCAAAGACAATGTAAGTGTCATTGGATATCATCCCTCTTTCAACAGCATTGGATTTTTCTTGACCTTCTATAACTGCTTGATTTACTGTAAAAATGTAATTATTTCCATGATATTCGAATATAACTTTCTGCCCTGCCGTCATAACCTGCAAAGAATTCCTTTAAATCATCTAAAAGACTATATCATACAATAGTATGTTTAGGAGTGCTTTTACTTTTGCTAAAAGTGCTTTCTAATAATCAAATGCAGTGGCTTTATCAAACAACATCCCAAAATATGCTTGAAGTTCTTTTCTAAAAAAGCACTTAAATAATTGTCTTTCCAAAAGACAGTATTGAATAAGAAAAGCACTTTCATATTCAGAAATGCGGCACTTGTAAATGTCTCATAAAAATCTCACCGCTCACAAGTAATTTCTACAAAAACACTCACAATGGCAACCTAAATTACTTTAGTCAACATGTACAAGTTTACCTGGTTACCAAATCTCTTTCTGAGTTGATTAGCCAAAAGAACAGCATCAACCTAACAATGGAAAAAAAATATACTTCAATTGAAAAAATAATAAAAATAAAAAAAAGAAGTGGCAAAGAAAATAAAGAAAGGAGATTGGTGTGCATACTTGTTCACTTTTAGTACCCTTTTTAACAAATTCCAACTCAACCGATAGCAAAGCAAGATTAAAATCATCTGGTGGGATATATCTACAACCAAAAAGCCCAAAGAAAAACTTCTATAAAGTTAGAAACTGGTAAATCTAGATACAAAAACATAAACAAAATCAAAATAAAAATAAGAATAAGAATAAGAATTAAAACACAAAATAAATAACCTGTTTAGAGATACTGAGTCACCACTGGAAACTCTAGCTTGGCGACGTTGGATTGAATTCAAGCCAATTTGACCATTGCTTATGCCCGGATGAGAAGTTAACCTCAGTTAAGATCACAAAAGGAAACAAAAACACCCATCTTCCACATTTTTGTAGTAACATTAACAGATTGATACCATGCTAATAGCATGCAACCTTTATCGGCCATTTAAAAACCCCAGGATGGTACACTGCCGGGCATATGCAATACATTTTGTGTTACTAACACGAATAATCTCAGTGCTATAACCAAAAATCAATGATAATTCTTTTTTTAATATGTAATCAACTATAATTCAAAACTGCCATTTTTTAAAACACACAATGTCATATAAGTAATATCTAACAAGAAAGCAGTAATAAAATATGAATTATACACAAAACTTTTAACATATAAAACGCTTGATTAGTATATATCACCATTATTGTGTTGTATTCAGTCCGCCAGTCTTACCATGTCAATATCATAATCGTCACAAAGAGTAAAATATTCAATTCGTAACAACAACACCAACTTCACAAAATCTAACAACATAATAAGGTCATACTTCAATGTCCTGCTTGTCACATACATTGGCATACCGTATCAGGTAACATTCAATGTCAACTGGCAACAAATTCATATTACATGTCATGCTACCAAAAGTCATGGGAATCCAGCAACCTTACTGAATTTTTACTCACTTAATACATCAACTGCATTATGGTAACATACCGATTTCCATATCACGAAAACAAGATTTTTTTTTTTTTTTTTAACTATTCAATTCTACCACAGCTATGCCACAACAGTACAGTAACACAACATTGCCGGTCCTGGTAACATTATTATGCTAGCAAGTGATCCCGGTAACGTTAATGGGGGCATAAATTTGCCGGGCCGGCTGATCTATTAATGCTAGGCACACAAATTTTCAGAAAAAATAAAATAAAAAGTAAAACAGCGTTGATCATGTATCTTAACAATTCCCTCGTGATAAATCTACCAACAAATAGCCCTCTAGATCCCGGTAACTTACTGTGTCCACCACGCAGGTTTAACAAAACAAACCAAATCGAAAAAGAACTAGAATTTATAAAAAGGATATGCAAGAGAGAGAACGAAGGTGTCGCTGGCGACGGAGGCGAGGAAGAGATTGGAGTTGGGGACGCGGAAGCTCTGGAGATCGGAGGTGGAGCAATAGGCGAAGTTGGTGAGGACGAGATCTGAGCCCGGCGTGTTGACCGCGTGCATCGTCACGGTCGCGGATTGGGAACCGAAGCGGCTCGCCATTGATTCGGATTCCGAATCTCCGATCAAGAATTTGAGATGATCTTCAGAGACGATTTGATGAATGAAAGAGGGGAAAATTTTCGGTGCCAAAATGACAGTTTTAAAAATAAATTGGAAAAATGGGAATGTGTTTGTTTACTTCTGCGTTAAGGCTTTGGGTTTTAAGTGAAGATTTTTAAATGTTATGGGCTGTTCTTTGGGCTCGGATAAATTTAGAATGATGGATTTGTTTGAAATATTACAAGGGTTTTGGGTTGGATTGTAATTTTGAAATGATTTATCCAACGGATATTTTGATTACTAAATTTGAAATGATTTATCCAACGGATAATTTTCAAATCCTAAAATGCAATTTAAAAATTCAAAGTTTTGTATCAATATTAATTAAAAACGGTTTCCAAAATCTAAAATATAATTAAAAATTAAATTGTTACCTCAATTTTTTTAATACATGGCATGCATTCCATATAATATATTGCTCAAAAAAATAATAATTTAGAACTTTCTTGTTTGTTGCTCTTCTAAGAAAAATGTTTCTCGTGCTCTTTTATGATAGGTGCGTTTGGTGTAGTATTTTGGATAGGATTTCGGGGGTAGTATTGAGATATTGGATAGGGGAGTATTACGATGTAAATTTTAAAAATTTATGAAAAAAACCCTTATATTTACTAATTTAATTAAAGACCCTAATATATAAAATGACAAAAACACCCCCACCACCTACAGTGCCAAATTCCGGCCACCACCACCGGAATCTAGCTGAAAAAGGGCTCATTAGTATGCACTGCTTGACGCGCCGTAACGCATCATTATGGCATTTTCCGGGCATATCCAACACGTGTCGGCCCGCCCCGAAAGGCGGATCTATACTTTGTTATGGCCTGATTCGGTCCGAAAAGGCCAAAACAACGGCCATCTTTGGCCGTCAGCAACAGCCAAAGATGTGGTCGTCGTTTTCGGTCAACGACGGCTAGATCTTTTCGGCCAGATCCGTGGTGGATCTGGCTGGAAAAGGCCAGATCGGTGAAATTCCGCCATTTATGGTAGAAATTTAGGTCACATAGCTATTTCAGCCATCACCGACTGGCCTTGCCTAATCACAAGTTGGGTTGATGGGGGTGTTTTTGTTAATTTTTAAACTTTTTTTAGGGGGTATTTAGTAAAATTAATAACCTTATAAGGTCTAAAAGTAATTAAAAAAGTAGTGAATATTTCTGGAATAATGTGCCAAACATTATTTGGAGAATAGGATTGGGAATATGGATAAAAATAGGGAGCCAAACGCACCCAATAATACTGGGTGCGTTTGGTTTAGTATTTTGGATAGGATTTTAGAGATAGTATTGAGTTATTGGATATGGGAGTATTACGAGGTAAATTTTAAAAATTTATAAAAAAGCCCTTAGGTTTACTAATTTAACTAAAGACCCTAACATGTAAAATGACAAAAACACCCCCACCACCTCAGACTGCCGTATTCCGCCACCACCACCTAATCTGGCCGCAAAATTTGACAGTTGACAGTGATTGCCGGATCGTGCCGTAACACGTCGCCGTTATGGCCTTTTCCGCCGCCAGATCCATGGCAGGATCCGGCCGGTTTTGGCCTGGCCGCATCTACGGCCGATTGATGTTGTCCAAGCCAAGCCACGGAAAGGCCGGTTAAACGATGCCATATCCGACGGCCAAAGATGTGGCCGTCGTTTTGATCAACGGCGGCCAAGATTTGCCGTCGTTGACCGTCCAACGACGGCCATTTCTTTAAGGCCGTCGCATAACAGCTGTCGCCTTTTCCGCCGATCCGTGGTGGATCCTGGCCGGAAAAGGCCACGGCGACTGAACTTTCGGCCATTTCCGGTGGAAGTTTGGCCGTTAGTACAGTTCCGGCTATCACCGCGGTGGTTGCGGAATCGACGTTGTTGGGTTGATGGGGGTGTTTTTGTTAATTTTTAAACTTTTTTTTCCAGGGGGTATTTAGTGAAATTAATAACCTTATGGGGTTAAAATGTAATTAAAAAAATAGGGTAATATTTTGAGAATATTGTACCAAACGCTATTTGAAAAATAGGATCCAGAATAGGGATAAAAATATTAAACCAAACGCATACACTAATATTCTAAAACCCGACCTAGAGTGTCACCCAACTAAGGGGCTGGGTCCCGGGTTAACCGATTAAATCGACAATCTTATCAGTGATCCAGAAAGTTTAAAATCTAGCAAACAAACATTTAAAACATTGTTAGTCACTATAGGTTTGCAATTTAGCAAATACACCCCTGCAACAGTTAGGTTTTTGTTTTTTCAACTAATTTTGGCAACCAGGATTCAATCTATCACCATCACTTGAACCGCCGACCTCCACTATACAAAACCCCTCTAACCCTAGCACTTAGTAACTCCCCATTCGCCAGCCATGACTCGTGTACACCTTGATTTTTCGACCAAATTTAAGCTGATTCCAACATCTAAAATTCAATCTAACACAAACCTTTTAACCACCAGCCACCATTCTACAAAACCCTTCTAACATCGACACTTGGTAGTCCCTCGTTCGCTGGAGATCAAATTAGGGATTTTGGAAATAGTTGCAAGTGGTAACCCGGCTTGTAGAAAACCCCAGGTCTTGGTCTGATTGGTTAAATCGGACGGGTCGAGCTAGGTTCAAAACAGAAAATAATACAATCTCGATTTTGCTTAAATGTATATATAAAAATAGAAAAATAAGAGAGGTTTAACATTATTTATATTAAAACAAAATATTATAATTATATTAAAATAAAAAACTCTTATAACATTTACTCGTTACCGAAGCAATTATAATTTAGTATGCACTGTAGCATCCAAAGAAATACTTAATCTTATTTTTATTAAAATAAAATATTATAATTGTGTTTAAATAAAACTCTTTTTTAAGTTCAACCATCACGAGCCAATCATAATTCGCCATACAATAAAAAAAATCACATCTAAGTATAATTAAATTCAACAAAATTATTTTTCACGATAATCCAAATTCCAACCCATATTTAATGGTAGGTGGTTACAATAATCACCTTAATCTTTCAAAAGATTACCCGAAACGAAAAGATTTTAGAAATACACAGAGACGTCCCCGTTCTGTTATTTTGTCAACTGTTAATTAACGGTTCATCGAACATATAACGGTTTCTCATATTGTACAAATCTGTCTTTTCAAAAACACCCCGCAAATATTATTAAATTAAAAAACCCTTCCATCAGAGAGTAGTTCGTTAAAACCAAAACGCAAAGCTTAAGCCCCTACTCCACCAATGGCAACTTCCAGGCTCTTACTATCACATCTCCGTCGCTGCACTTGCTCTCCATCTCACGCGCCGCCGCTCTATCACCTCCTCCATGCGACACCACAACCACTGCGAGAGCCGTCACAGTCGTCCTACTTCCGGCGCTCGGCGGTGAGCTCTCGATTCTTCCACTCCGGTTCAGTAGACGACGACTCGCTCACTGAATCCGTCGCTTACTCGGTGCCGGTGCCGGTCCCGGCGGACATTGTTAACTTCGGTGAGGGAGTGATTGGCGGGGGTGAAGAGTTGATTCTTCCCGTTCGAACTCTGATTTCGGTGATTGATGCTTATCATAATCTCTCCGGCTTGCCTTGGTAAAGCTATATCCGAAATTTGTCACAAAGCTCTATAAAATTGTAAACTTTATGATAGATAGGAACTTTGAAATTTCTCTCTCTCTCTCTCTCTTTTTTTAAATTCTTTTGTATCTTCCTTGGTAGGGTGAATAAATTCACCCTTTTGAGATTTTAATTTTTTAATTAGTCGGTGTATAATGAGTTTTCAGGTGGGTAATTATAGCTACTTCGACTTTGGCGTTCAGACTTGCGGTGCTTCCTATAGTTGTTTTGCAACTTAAGAAGATGCAAAAGATAGGAGAGTTATTTCCTAAATGTGAGTCTTCTTTTTTGTTTTACTTGAAATTTTTTGTAGCTCAAGTTACGTCCATTCTTTGGAATTTTAGTCAATACCGATTTGATAGAGAATAAAAAAATTCACACACATGTAATAGTGTAAATTCTGTTTTCCTAGTTCTTTATTAAAGGTGTGATGTCATATAGCGACGGGGTGAACCAAAAAGGATATTTGGATTAGGATATGTAAAACCTTATTGGCTTGTAGAATTTATAAGTTATGCTGGGATAGCTGGCTTGTTGATAATTATGAGAGGTTGTCAAGCTACATGAACTATTAACAAATTAAGTTTAAAAAGCATTTGTTACCAGCTTGAGTGTAGATTGTGGAAGAATATTGTTGATTTTTTGTATTTGCTTCACCTTGACAGGCATGTCGTGTCGTCCGTAAAGCCTGTATTTGATGTAAAGACTCCTGACCATGATATGTTTTTTATGTTTGTTAAAAAAGTAGGAGTATGTTTGGGGTCAACGATTAAACAGAGAAGAGAGGGACGATTTCTTCCTTGAATTGAAGATTCCTTTCAAATATTCATCTATCTGATGCTCAATGTTGTTTCATTGTCTTTTGTACTGTCAAGACTGGTAAGGGCATTGGTGTACACAATGGGCCATGTACCAGTACAAGATTCTGTTTCTATTTGAAAGACATTCTAATTTTGAGGCTGCGGTATTTGTTATTGAACGTCTGATATGTGGAGATATTTATTTTTGTTTTCCTGTATAGAGTTATGAAATTCAGACTTGCTTTAGAGGTCGAGAATCTTATGTAATTTTGATCTATTCATTTTTTTCATTCACAGTTAGATACTAGATCATTCTTATGGAATTCTTGCAGGGTGCTTTCATTGTAGTTCATATTTAATTTGCAATGAATTTTTGTTTGACTCACGCATGCATTTCTCATAGTGCCTCCTCCATTCCCACCACCTCTGTCAGGAAGGAGTTTCATTGATCAAATTTCACTTTTTTGGAGGGAAAGAAAAGCAATCGGGTGCCCTTCATTTCTGTGGTTCTTTGCCTCCTTGTCAATTCAGGTGACACAGCTACCTATATTGTGTAAACAACTTTACCTTTCTTCTCCCCTATCACTATTATTCTTTTCTTCTCCTTTCTTTTTTTCTAAATTCTTTTGGTATTTTGATCTACTTGTCTTCTGTCCTTTAGACTGAAACTTAAAGCAATAGTAGCCTAGTATATAGTTTGGTTGAATAAATTTCTGTGCTTATTTATTTTGTTGTGTTTTGTTCAATTTTTCAGGTCCCATGTTTTCTCTTAGGTGTGACCAGTATTCGGAGAATGTCACTGTATGGTCATCCAGGGTTTGATTCTGTAAGGCACTAACATGCTTAAATTTTTGAATGGATACAAAAATATCAATATTAATGTTAACTATAGTATATATCATCTTCATCTTTTCATAGATCAAAATTATTGAGGGTTACCTGTCCTGTTATTACTTTCTTTTGGATCACAAATGACTTGATATATTTCTGAACCATACAATTTGGCCTTGCTTCTTGCAACATGTAGCATAAATTTTCAAAATGATAACACATGACAATTATACATCTTATTTCTATAGTTATTGTTGGTTCTCATCTTATTAGTTTACACTGAATGAAAACAGTTTACAATTCTTAATTTGGTTACCAAGATCTCTGTTTGATCTTTAACATTCTCACCAATGAAAGTACTCAGTTTGCTTTTCATTTCCCCTGCATATGTCTCATATTTTTGTTGAATGGGTGATGTTATTTTGCTAAAGTAGCATGGAATGTATGATGCTTTGTCCATGGATTTTATTGCAGGGTGGGACTTTGTGGTTTCAGGATTTGACTGAATTTCCTCATGGTCTTTTAGGCCCCATCTTTCCAATACTGATAGCTGGTCTCCACTACACTAATGTTCAGGTATTTGACTCTGTCTATCATTGATTAAAGTTTTCAAATCGAGTTGTCAGTTATTATGTTCCTTCATCTTTCTGGATATAGTTGTGCTGTAGAACATCCCTCCATCCCTATTAAGTTGAGTCCCCTAATTTTTTTTTTTTTTTTTTTTTGGAGGGAGGAGTAAGATTTTTTGGTAAATTTTGAATTAATATTAATATATTATGAGAAATATTGCTAGTCATTATTACAGTATGTGCTGACTTTTGTTTAATATATTTAACAGCTTTCTTTTACGAAATCTTCACTTGGAAAACAAGAAGGGCCACTTGGCTTATTGGCAAAAGTGAGTTGAGAACAGTTTTGTTTAGGTTTCCTTACTGCTAGATTATTAGATTTCAAATTTTGTACTGTCCAGATTTTAGTTCACATTAATTGTGAGAATAATAATGGCATATAATTTACCCTGTAATTTTTATACCATATTTAATACAAATTATTGGAATTATCTTCCTTATCGCAGTATTACAAGATGTATTTGGATGTCTTGACGCTGCCTTTATTTTTTATCGGCTATTGTATTCCTCAGGTAAATATTCTTCCTTCATCTCTACTTGGAATTATGCTCCATGACTCAAATCAGATTTCTTTTTTAGCTTACCTTCTTGGAAACCTTTTTTAGTTTATTCAGATCCACGATGAAATATATTCTTGTTCTTGTATTTGTACACCCGTTGTTGAGTTATTATTAATCTCAAAATTTAAGCTCATAGGATAGGTGACGCAATTGCATATTTGATTTAGAGACCATTAAAAATAAGTGGGGTTCCTATACGTTACTCCCCCGGCTGAATGGGCAAAAGTCGTTACATAAATACCGATAATGTCAATGGCCTATTGAATTTTGAGAACACTGCTATCTAGTTCATTTTATTTTCTTCTTCTAATTGTTGGTCTCAGAAAGGCTATTATTTGACAGGGAAGTTCCCCTGACCCTGTGCGGGGTAGAATCAATAATTTGTTTGCTTTGATTTGCAGGGTAGTCTGGTTTATTGGGTTACTAATAGCACATTTAGTATGATTCAGGTAGTTATTGCCATTTTATTTCTTGGAAAGAATTTGTTCATATGTGTGAAATGTTGTAGTTGGTTTAGTTTGTGAAATCTTAATCAACTTTGCAGCAATTATCCCTCAAACATCCTGCTGTTCGCGCAAAGTTGGGGTTACCGGACAAGGATGCTCCATCAGCACTGGAAAAATCTGAAGAAACGGACAGTCTTGAAAAACATTTGGATTCCCCTGCAAAGCAACGCCTAATATCTGTCAAGGACCTAACCCCTAAAGAACTGGTAGCTGTAAGTGACTAACCTCGGAACCTCACCTACAATTTGAATGTAAGGATTGTGTTACATGTTGCCTTACATCTTTGTTGTTTGGATTCTGGACAGCTTTCAGTCAAACACTTGTCAAAAGGACAGAAAGAAAGAGCAATTTCTTTTTTGCAGTAACTTTCTCTTCTTATGCCCCCTTTCCTTCCCTCCGCATTCTGAAGTTTTATTTTATTAAAACATTGAATAATAGCTGTTGCACTAAGTGGTTAACATTTGATGACAGACTGGCGCTTGATAAGGATCCTGATTACATAAATGCTTTGATAGTTATGGGGCAGACTCAACTGCAGAAAGGACTGCTAGTGGAGGCTGTTGAATATTTGGAGCGTGCTATCTCCAAGGTCTGTCTAGTTTAAATTAATTATCTTATATTTTTTAACATTCAGATGTTTAGTATATAAAGTAGGATTTATATAGGCGGGAAGCATGCTTTATGCATGATTTATGGTAATTACAGAATTTTAAATAAAAGCATTTTATTATGTTGGAAAGAGCATATGAAACCTTCATACATTGTACTTTAGTCACACCCACAGTTATCCTAGCTTTTGATTCTTTCTATTTTTGAAAGTATTTTTTCTTGCTCATATCAATGTCATTAACTAAAAGCTGTTTCTTTGACATCCCATCAGCTCTTCGTCTCCGGCCATCCCACAGAAGTTGAAAATATTGATCTTCTAATTGTTGCTTCTCAGTGGGCTGGTGTTGCCTATGTAAGACAGGTAAAACTCAGTGATTCTTTTGGTATTCTACTCACTACTCCGAAACATATTATTCTCAAAACTATGCCACGATTTGAGTTCAATTTTAGGACCCAGCCATGGGCTGTTGTAAACTTTTTGAGCTGGGTCAGCAGGCTTAAAAATATAATTACTCGATGAAAAAGTGCGTTCATTTTTTTTAAATTTGTTTCCATTTTCTTCTGTATGTTACAGGGGAAAATGGCTGAAGGAATTGTACATCTGGAAAGAATTGCAAATTTGGAAGAGCCAGAGGAAAAAAGTTCCAAAGCCCATTATTATGATGGATTGGTATTGCTTTCAAGGTATGAATTTACACAATCATTTCTCAAGTGTTTTTACTTATAACCTGGTAATTGCTCATCTCACAATTGATTAATATCGTCATTACAATTTATGTCTACTGTTTAGACACTAACTACTGGGTTTTTCAGTGCTTTATATAATGTAGGTCGCAAGGCTGAAGCTGTGAAGCATCTGCGTTTAGCTGCTGCTTATAATCCCGAGTATAATGAACTACTGCAACAATGTGAAAACGACGACAATGATTTTGCAAGTGATCTTAGCAGCAGCAGGAGAGGAGATTACTAATTTGTAAAGTGTACAAGACGATGTTGTAAAGTCATCTGCTCGAGGCCACCTACACAACATATTCATATCCCGTAAGTTTCCGGACTATCAAGACTGTAGAGTCCTGCAATAATTCCCCGTCTTGATCGTTCAACTCGTGATGACCATTCCGGGGAGGTTTTGCTAGAATAAGAGAATGTTAATTAAATTATTGCATTTCTCAGTTTGTTTATTGAATTGTATTATAGATTGAAATAAGTTTTAACTAGTGCTTTGTATAGCTGATAGTGCTACTGCGGCACTCCAAATTTTGGATAGATTAAAATTATTAAAACTGTTTCATTTTTTGACTTCAAAAAAAGAGAGAGGAACTATTTTATAAGAATAATAATTTAGAATTGGGACGTTATGTTTTGTAATGAACTCCCTTCCAAATTATGATTTCCCCTTAAGCTTTTGCTCAATTTTGATTATCTGCCCTAACATTTTACTTTAATTATTATTGGCCTTTCTCAGATTTTGCTAAGGTATTGGTAACCACTGCTCATGTTAGGTTAGGCAAAAATACTTGATGGGATCGGTTGCTCGGAAAAACCCAGTCCCACTAGACAACGGATCCTCGAAAAATTTTAGGGTTGGTGGGAAAAGATGTCCCTAGAACTGAAGGCAAGGATTACCAGTGCAAATGAAAACCTATTAAAACTCAGTTTTGACTAAAAATATCAAACGTATTAAGCAAATCATAATTAATTATGGAGGGTTTTTATGTTCAGGAAGGGTGTTAGATGCCCCTTAGGATGTGTATTTGGTGGAACAAATGGGCCAGGTTAGGCGGGTCAATCCTAACTTGGCCCGCAATAAAGAGGATTCAACTCGAACCGTCCAATAGGTGGGCCAGGTCGAACCCAACTCGAATGCAACCCCTGAGCGGGCCGGATTGATATAAGGCAACCCGGCGGCCCGCGGGTTGTTATTTTGGCTTTTCTGGAGCTGAACCCGCCAACTCGCGGGTTGGTTGTTGCAACAACGGCCAACCCAACCAAAAAAAAAAAAATTAAATTTTTTTTCAAATTCCCCTTTTACCCTCGAAATATAGCCTTTTTATAGTAGTTGGCGGGGTCTTTTTCGTCATTTTCTTTTCCCATTTTTTTCTATAAATTGGCCCTAAATTCTTATATTTTCTCACAACTCAAATTCTCTTATTCTCTCATTTTCTCTAATCTCTATTGAAATCTCTTAATTATTCTCTTAATCTCTTATCCTCTTTGTTATTAATTTGCTCTTATTTTAATTTTTATTAGTTTTTGCAATTTTCAATTCATATTTTCAATTCTCCTTCTTTAATTTTTTATTTCTTCATCAATTTTTTTTTTCAACTACAATTGATAGATATTTCACTCCCATCAATTTCAATGATGAAGGAAACTACTATTCTAGTCCTAGTACCACTGAATTTACTAACATAAATGCAGAAGGAGATTCAAATAGTCCCGCATTCCCAATCTCAGAATCCGATACGCCTCAAAATATGCCCCTGATTCCTCCCCATGCCGGTGGTTCTAGAAGTCGTCCTCGTAATCGTCGTCCTCGTCCAACTTCATCTCAAGTTGAAGCGGGTTCATCAATTGCTGTCGAAGGCGACTACTGACACACATCAGACGTTTGGGCGCATTTCGATAAGTTTTACGAGGTAAAAATGGAGTTCAAGTGAAGAAAGCAAGATGCAAGTATTGTGGAAATGTTTATAAAGCTTATTCAGGTAATGGTGCTAGTACTTTAAAAAAGCATGCTAATAAACATATTGCTCAACATGGAAATAGAGAAGTTAATCAAACTCAAATAACTAATATGAGTACTACTTGACATTATAATTCTGATGCATATAGGGAACAATTAGCTTTATATATTGCTGTAACTGATCAACCTATTAATATTGCTGAAGATAAATATTTTGAAATATTTATTAAAAATTCATTTTTTTCAGGATTTAAAAGTTATTTTAAAACTGCAACCAGAAATGATTTAATAAAATTGTTTGGGAAAATGAAATTAGAATTAAAAAATAAAATACATAGTTGTCATATTAGTATGGCTCTAACTGCCGATATTTAGAGTGGTAGAACTAAATAAGATTATATTTGTGTAACTGGTCATTATTTTGATAACGAATGTAAATTAAATAAATCTTTATTAGGATTTAGATTAATGGATATGGATCATAGTGGTCGACAAATTTATAATAAAATTATTGAAGTTTTAGAAGATTATGATATTATTAATAAAGTGATAAGTTTAACTTTAGATAATGCAAGTTCTAATAGTAAAGCTGTAGATTTTTTTTCAAATTAATTATCCTTTATATAACAATTTAAAGTTTTTTCACCAACGTCGTGTATGTCATATTATTAATTTAATTATGAAAAGTGGTATGAAAACAATTAAAGAAAATATTGATAGAATTAGAGAATCTTTAGCTTGGATTACTAGTAGTAATAGAAGAAATGCTGAATTTCAAGATGCTTGTATAAAATCAAATATGTCTCCTAGAACTTTTGCATTAGACATACTTGTTAGATGAAATAGTACTTATTTAATGTTTGATTCGTGTTTACCTTACGCTAATATAATTAGTTATTTTGTAGCAAATAATAGAGGTCCTCATTATTTGGTAGAAACTGATTGACATATAGCTAAAATATTTCATTCTTTTCTTAAAAATTTTTACCAATCCACTTTACAACTTTCTGGTGTGTATTATCCTACTAGTCCATTGATAATATATACAATTATAAAAATTTCTGAGTTATTTATAAAAAACAAAAACAATAAAATTTTCAAGGCACCAATAAAGGCAATGGAAGTTTTTTTTTTTTTTAAATATTGGCAACTCATTCATTTTCTTTATTGTTTAGATGCTATATTTGATCCTAGAATTAAATTAGCAGGTTTAGAAAATAGTTTTGACAATTTATGTGAAAATTTACAAACCGAAGCATATGCCAATCAAATAGGAGAGGTCACAAATTCTCTTGCAGATGTATATTACTAATATGAAAACAGGTATGGAAACCCGCAAAGAAGCGAAACATTGAAGGAAGTTGCATCAGAAGAAACAAATGAAGACCTCTACTCTTGGAATGCATTGAATAGGCCGAAGAGGACCCGAATATGAAGCACATCCTCTTCTTCAGAAGCACCACCACCACCAACAACAACTAATATATGGTCCTCCATGTAGTTAGAGAGTGATGAGCTTTAGCAATATTTAGCAACCCTCGAAATGTTACCAGCAGATCCACAACAAAGACCTAACATTGATGTCTTAGATTATTGGAAAGCCAGAAAATGTATTTTTCTAGTATTATCAAGACTTGCCTTGGATGTTTTCGCTGTTCCTGTCTCAACCGTCTCATCCGAACAAACATTTAGTACAAGTGGAAGAATTTTAAATGAAAGGAGGGCTAAACTTTCTTAAAAAATGATTGAAGTCCTCACATGTCTTCAAGATTGAGAACGATCACGCCATCAAGATCAATACGAGGTTGTCGACGATACTTTAATATAATCATTTCAATTTTGTAATGTAGATGATACGGATGAGGAAAGTCCTAGTCAACCACCTCCAAATTAGTTATTTTGTAAATTGTAACTTGTAAATTAATTGTCAATTATTACACTCTTTTTTTTTTTGTTTTTATCAAATTTTTGTCCCATTGGGTTTTTCTTGGTGAGGTTTTAAACAAGGTAGTAATTGTTGTAATTTCTTATTTTATTTTTTGATAAATAAATAAATCTAATTTTTCTTATATTACAACTTTATTGTATTAAAATTGAATTAATATTTGAAATGTTAGCAACAACAAAAATTTAATTTAATTTAATTATTGATATTTGAAAAGTTAACTAAAAAGAATTTTATTTATTTATTTATAAATTATAAATTATTCATTTGAAAAGTTAACTAAACAAATAAAACAAAATTAAATAAAAATTAAAAAAGGGGCTAACCTGGCCCGGCCACACCTGAACCCTAACCCGGGTAGGGTTAGGGTTGGCGACTTTGGTTGGGCCACCAATTTCCAAGAAATGGCGGGCTTAACCCATCCTGCCTTTGTTGCCAGGCCGGGCCTAATTCAGTGACCCGCCGCGGGCCGGGCGGGTCAATTTTCCACCATTATATATTACGGGAAATTTTATATTAATATGTTTGGTAAGTTTGGAGTAAATTGGTGGGACAAATAATTAATATATTTGGTTGAGAGGAATAATAGATTATCTGGAGAAGCTTTTACTAAATTGTCGTTCCTTCTTAATAATAATAATATTATTATTATTATTATTATAATTCAGAGTATTACTTTTAACCCCTAACATTTGATAATTCAATAAAACACCCCATCACAATAAGAGTTTAAAATTTAACAAAATAATCCCAATCAGGATGGGCATGTTTCCTGCCTTGAACGAGGTGGGGATTCCCCGAATTGATCGGGGAACATGGCGGGCCCAGGCCCAAAAGCAATGCCCCAATGGCAAGTCGAGCTAGGGACAGAGTTAGTCTCATCCTCGCCCCAGCTTCGAATTGGAATTTGAATGGCATCAATGTCAATGAGAGTACCTACCTCACTAATTTCAACAATAACAATTCCTCAAAAACCTTTCACGACAATACTCACAAGAATTTATTTAAATCCCAACTTTAAAAACATTAAAAAAAAAAAAACTATTAGGATTGAATGAGAATGAATATTTTGTTCATTAATGGTTTATTTTGATATAATGGTTTAAAACTCATCATTTACATTTAGTTTTTTTTTTTTTTTTTTTTTTTAGTGATCGGGATTGTAAGGATCAGCTTACGCACAACTCAACTAATCCCTTGGAGCCTGAAGTTAAGGATCAACTAAACTCCCAATTGCTAATGCCCTGGGCCTGAAGTTAAGGATCGAGTTCAACTAAACTCTCAGTTGCTAATCTTTTCTTTAAATCCCAACTTTAAAAACATTAAAAAAAACTACTAGGATTGAAGGAGAATGAACATTTTGTTCACTAATGGTTTATTTTGATGTAATGGTTTAAAACTCATCATTCCCATTCAATTTTTTTGGTGGCCGAGATAGCTTATGCGCAATGCGACTAATCCCCCAGGGCCTGAATCCAAGGATCGACTCAACCCTCGATTGCTAATCCCCTAAGGCCTAAAGTTAAGGATTGAGTTCTGATCTCCCGTGGCCTAAAGTTAAGTATCAAGTAAACTCTCGATGGGCATCCCCTATTAGCAACTGAGGGAGTCAAACTCAATACCTCTTAAGTAATACACTCAAGAGTCCTAATTGATCACCCGACCATCCAAGAGTGGTTATTTCAATTCAATTATTATATAATTGAGAATTGTGTAATTTCATTGTTGGTAGACTTAATGATATTAATTATTTTAAGAGATGATATAATAATAAAAATTCTTCTTAGATTTTTAAAATAACAAAAACCCTTCCGATGAATTATTAGTAAATTGTTAAAATTTATACTACTACAGGTTAGTAAATATTACCCAAATTATTCTATTTGAAGTTTCAGCATTAATCATAATCATGTATTTTATTCAAGTACAACTCAGATCAACATAGAATTATATTTGCTTTCAATATCTAATTTTCTTGCAGATAATTATTTTAAAGTTTCCAGCTGGTTTCATCGCAAGTTATGGGAAATTAAATTGGTAGGGTAGGGTAACATCATAGTTTATTATTTCCATTGATTAAATTCCGATTATAGCTTTATTCATTATAGTCAAAAGTTTTGACATTGATGGGCCACCGATGCCCAATAAAGCTACGGACACCGGAGTTTTTGTACTGAAAATGTATACCGGCCTACGTGTCCTCCGACTCACACCAGCAATTCAGACGTGTGATTAAACAATAAATATTTTTCTAGTGAACAACCGACCATCAAATATGGACGGTCGTTCACTTACATGGACTCTCGTCCATATTATATGAATGGGGGTCCATTTACTACGAACGGGCGTCCCCATTTAAAGGACGCTCATCCACTAGTAAAATAGAATAAAAAATTCTTATAAAAATTAAGGACAGCCGTTCATAGGTTGTGGACGACCGTCCCTTCATTTTGGACGGGCGTTCACAAATACGGGATGCCCGTCCATTAAGTTTGAACGGGCGTCTATAAGGAATGGACGCCTGTCCAAACTTAATTTGGTTTAAAAAATAAAATAAAAAATTTAGATGCTTGTCCATAAATTGTAGACAGGAGTAATGGACGCCCGTCCACACTTGAGGGACGATCGTCCCTTATGTAAACAACAAATGGACAAATATTGACTGCTTGATCTGACGTCATTCTCTCAGGTAGAAAGGTAAGAAATTTCTCTGTTTCTAAACTACAAATTTAAACAGATAATTTGCCATCCTGATTGCATGCATTATCGTCTGATATTGGTGAGAATAGAAAGTAGCAGGATTAGAGCATTTATCTCCATCTTCGTCTCCGTTAATATCGTCTTCATCGGAACCAGAGCCACTATTGTCTTTATTGCCATTCTCTTCTATGTCTTCTTCATCAGAATCATCCTCCAAGAAAAACTCTTCTTTTCTCTCTCTATCCTAATCACCCATTAATAATCTGTACGTACAAACACCAAATCAAGTAATCAAAAATCACCCAACCAGTATTATATTCAAAGGTTAGACTAAAAAGCAGGACGCAATAATTTTTGGGAATCAGAGAATGGTGATTTTGTGTTTTGCAGGTTTACCAGAGAATCGAGTGGGTGAGAAAGGAGGGCCAGAACCATCCTTGCTGTTGGCAGCAATTCCAAGCTTGATGACTAGGAAAAGTTGAGATGCTTGGTATGTTTCATTAAATTCATAATCTCAGGACCTATTTAATCAATTTGCATTAACTCACATTACAAAACCATACTTGTGTAGTTTTAATTACAGAGAGTAATAATGGGAGAAAGGGAAGGCGAAGCTAGTTCCAGCAGCCTAGCAGGTGGTGGTGAGACTCCATTAGAGAATATTGTAGTCCTTATAAATGGTGATAATACAGTAGTTGCCATTTCTGAGAATGAAAAAAAAGTGGCTTGAATATATCGTGAATGGAGAAAGCTTCAAGAATCAGAATGAGGTGATCCGGACGAAGATAGAGAGAGTTCCAGCAATGCTTCGTGACGTTAAAGAAAACAGTGGTTGCTATGATCCTTTGGTGGTTTGAATCGGTCCTTACTACTTTGGAAATCTCAGGCTTGAGTTAATACAGCAGCACAAACTCACAATGGCGCGCCAGTATGTAAATGGGGACTTGAAGTTGCTGGAAGAGTTGTATCAGAAGGTCAAGTGCGTGGCGGAAGCTGCAAAACGATGCTACACTGACCAGAGCACCGTCGCCAAGTTCAATAATGAGAAGTTCTGTCAGATGATGTTTCTTGATGCTTGCTTCCTCCTCCAGTTCATCTACTGCATTGTAAGAGAAGAACGAGAGGCTTTGAAGATGCATGCAATCAGGATGGCAAATTATCTGTTTAAATTTGTAGTTTAGAAACAGAGAAATTTCTCACCTTTCTACCTGAGAGAATGATGTCGAATCAAACAGTCGAGATTTGTCCATTTGTTGTTTACATAAGGGACGGCCATCGCTTATGTGTGGACTGCCGTCCATACATAATGGACAGGCATTCATTAGTTACTTAAGGGATACCCGTCGAAATTTTTTATTTTATTTTTTAAAGGCCCAAATTTTAAGGGGTTTCCCGGGTTTAGGGGGAAACTGGACGGGCGTCCATTCATTTACGACGCCCATCCAAAATAAAGGGAGGGACATCTCCCACAACCTATGAAACGCTGTCGCCCTTAATTTTTTATAAGAATTTTTTATTCTATTTTACTGATGGACGGGCGTCCTTTAAATGGGGACTCCCGTCCGTAGTAAATGGACCCCCTCCCCGTCTAGTGTCAGCAATCTACGAGCCACAGCCTGGCTCGGCTGAGTCGGCTTATTCGGCTTGGCTTCTTCCCGATAACGAGCCAACTCGACTCGGCTTCGTAAGATCAGCCGAGCCAGTTAGACCATAGCACTCGGCTCGTTAGGCTCGAAATAGCGGTGGGTTTTTTGAGAATTTTTGAACTATTTGGGATTTAATTGAAAACATTGCAATACAAGTTTTAAAAAATAACAAAATGGCCCCCGTTATTAAAATCCCCAAATCGTGAAAAATCCATCAGTAGTAGAACCCTTGCCGTAAAATTTGAATCAAACTACTCCCAAAGTAATGATTTTC
>CM047748.1:21884400-21895942 GCA_026225825.1 Pistacia integerrima | reverse complement strand
GTTACAAATTTTCTACGCATTTCCATGATATAAGTACGAGATATTGAAAAAGAAGGACGAAGTTAGAAAAATAAGAGCTATAAATATTGTCTTCATTACTTGGTGTCCATGCCGTACGTAACAGGTTATAATTATGAACAGTGAGATGTAAAGCAAGTCAGAGAATGGAGAAATTTTCAACTTGGGTTCTGGTCCACCTTAAGACTTTGTGAAAAGGTAAGACACGAGTAAAATCACAATCTAAATTCTTTGATCTCTGTTTCGAACAGAGCTTAAAATAGGGGACTACGTGAAACAAAGAAATCAAAAGATAACTTCAATAACTTTCCACTTTGTCTTCTTTAATTGACTTGGGAGTCTACATTCTACAGAAGTCAATGAACACTGAAAACCATATTCAACCTTCTCAAATTGGACTGTGAAATGCCATTATCGGTCTCTTGCAATTGATGATATTCTCATTCACATTTTCTATTGCAGGGGTGGTTGAGTAGATTACAATATAATCCCTCCACTTCTGTATGTAACAGAGTAAAAGGTAACATTAATTTCCAGGTAAACACTGTAAGGTCCTACTTTTCAGACTTCTATTCCAGAAGAGCTGGATAAACGGAGCAATTGGTCATTCATGAGAAGTTCCATGGATGATGGATGCTATAAAGAACATCAATCTACGATGATGGAAAAGATGGTAATGAACATGAAGTGGACTGGTTCTATGTAAGCATGGCACTTGGATTTCTGGTGGGTCTCTGGGCTTTAATAAGTCCATTACTCGTCAGCAGAAGATGGGGGTTTATGTATTATAATATTTTAGATAGTCTTTGGATCAAATCTGGTAGTGTTGTAAGAAACTGTTGTGGGTTGTTTTCTGTTTGAAGCTATGTCTGTACTTTGTTTAATGTACTACAATCATGATTATCTGAAGTGTTACAATAAATATCAAAGTTTGTTTGCTTCTGCTCCAGAAAAGGGTTCTTCTTTATTTATTTTTTGGGGTAAAAGTCAAATGTTGGTTCCTCTCAAGGGATTTTAACAGTAAATTGTCTGCGTTATAGGTTCATTCTGAAAGGTCTTTATTTTTTAGATATATGATATATCAAACACTGCTCTTTCATATTTTACTTCTTTATATGGAATTGATCTACATAACCATAGTTTCTCTTTAGCACCATATATAATTTCTCTTTAACAGAGCTTGGAACTGGGGATCCTAGAACGCAGTAATTTCCTAGGAGGTCATAGCGATGACCAAATTTTCTCTTTAGTTCCTAACTTGAATAGGAATTGAAATAGGGATCCGAAACAGAATGAATAAAACTTACAATCAGGACACTATTTCTCTACAAACTAAGCAAAAACTTTATATAATTATGAATGGCAAGTTATAGAAAGTTTATACTATGGATGACTTGTCGTTCATTAAATTTTTAATAGATGATATGTTGTCCAACATTACAGATGAGTTGATTAAATTTTTATTAAGTGTTAGAAATGAATAGATGATGAACATCATCTATATTTTCTTTTCTTTTAGGGTCTCAAGGTACATTAATAAGCTCTTTTTGTTTTGGTAACTCGCAAATAGATTGTTAGAGCATTGTTGTCATTAAATTTGTTACACAATGCTCTTACGGGAAGAATTCCAAAGAATATTGGTGTTATGGGATCATTAATCTCAATTGATTTCTCTGCAAACCAGCTTTATGGTGAAATGCCACAGAGTATTACAAGTTTGTAATCTTGCATCATTTGCACTTATCTTATAAAAACTTGAGCGGGAGAATTCCTTTAAGCACTCAACTTCAAAGCTTTGATGCACCCTACTTTATTGACAACAAACTTTTGGACCTCCACTTCCTAATTGCACTGACGATACTATTTCAGTACCTGTACCTGACCACAAAAATGGAGAGGAAATTGACGATTATGGAGATGAAGTGGATTGGTTCTATGTAATCATGGAGCTTGGATTTGTTGTTTGCTTCTAGAGTTTTATAGGTCCTTTATTAATCATCAGAAGATGTAGGTTTATATATTGTGATTTCTTGGACTCCCTTGGCTACATGTTTTACAGTGTTGTAAGAAAGTGTTAGTAAAATTTTTGTGTGAAGCTGTGTCAGTTTATGTACTTCATTTATCAAATGAAGAGTTATAATAAATGTGGGAACTCTGTTCGTGTGTGTGTGCGATTGAAGGTGTAATGTGAAGTATAATTTTGCAACCACGTAAAAGAATGGATCAACGAATGATGTTTTCTTAAAATAGAAGATATCTTGTTAGTCTTGTGACTGAGGTTATTCCGTGTCTCTAGTTAGGAATTAACAACCTTGATTTCCGCCATTGATCAATCTTTGCTTGATTTTGGTTAACACCCGTGATTTCAGCCATTGATCAAGCTTTTTGTTGATTTGGGCTAATAGTGTGATAAGAAGAAGACGTAACTGAGAGGTTAAGTAAGCAAGTACTGCCAGCATTTCTCCATCATTCATTCACTTCAATGATATATTAAACTTGAAGGAGGGGTTAGAAAGTTCAATTAAAACTTTGATACTTTTCTATTGTAACCATTATTGACTAATTAAATCAAAGTTTGATATTCTGTCCTCTTTAATTGACTTGAAGTCTACTTTGTTAATTGGACCACTAAAATTAGAAGAATTTGCATCTTTTCCAAAATGTGTGATGAGAAGTCACCACTAGTTCTCTATCAATCCAGCTTCAACTATTAATTCGCACCAACATACATGCACTAGTTAGTGTTGATTCGTATTTTGTCCTCCTTTAACTGACTTGGAGTCAACTGAAGCGATTGAAGACTGAAAATGATATGCAACTTTTCCAGTTTGACTCTCATATGCTATTGTTGATATCTTGCAGTTGATAATATCATCATTCACATTTTCTAGCTATTAGGGTTTAGTTTGTGGCAGAGATGATCATCCATGTTTACATAATTGATCTAGAGATGCAGAGATGTACAGATCTTTTGGATCATGATCAATCCTTCTTTATTGACTAATTAAATGTCCTTTAAATCAACGGTAAGACTTTCTTGAAACTTACACCGTAGATATGTGAGGTCCTACTTTTCAGACTTCTATTCCAGATGAGCTGGATAAGCTAAGCCATTAAATTGGTCATTCATGAGAAGTTCCATGGATGAATAGATTTACTCGGGTCAGCTGAATAAGATTTGGCTTGGAGTCTACAAACTTTGTTAATGTGAACCATTGAAATTAATTGGATGGATGAAAAGTTGTAGTTGTCTTTGTAATATGAAATGATACTTTCTATTTACTTTATAAATAACCTCTAGCTCCAAGCATTACAGATGGTGTTGACATATTGTTAAAATCATTCTTAATTTCTTGATGATTTAATGGTGATGAACAAACTTTCTCTTTAATTTCTAATTTGAACTTGAAACAGGGGCCGAAAGCAGTGAATAACTAAAGTAATTAGAATTGTGGACACTAGTAATATTTCTCAACAATTTTTCTGGAACCATACCGATATGTATTAATAACTTCAATGCCATGATGACAATGAGCTCTAATGACCATGAAATGGATATAGGTTACGTGGAGGATTCATTTCTGTGAATAAAGGTCAACTTGTTGAATATAACACAATTCAAGTTTGTGAGAGTCATATATCTTTCAGAAAATACTTTCTTAGGAGAGATTACTATGGAAGTGACAAATCTTGCAATATTGCAGTCTCTGAATCTATCACACAATTCTTTTACTGGTAGAATTCCTGGGTGTTGGATGATGGCTTGAAACGCTGTCGTATTTGCACTTAAGTGGAACGACGTCGCTTTGATCTAAATGACAGAAACAATCCTGAGCGTTGATGAGAAGAAGATCCAACGGCTGAAATTCAACCCTAATTTTGACCATATAAAAGCAGAATTATTTTGGCAGTTTATGCATTCGATTTAGTATTCGTTTTACAAGTCTCTCTCTTCTTCGTTAAACACCATTGTTGAGCCTTTAGGGTTTTTCAGTTTGGGTTGAGTGTTTCCTGTAACTTGGTTATTGAGTGACTGGTCAGGTCATTCTCGGTGTATTGTATACGCTGTACTTAGAGATTCGAAGGGTGTAATCTCTAGGGTTAGTTACAGGTTGAAGAAGGGGTTAATGAGGGATTTGTGTTGCTGTGTTTGTAATCTGTAATCTTGACAGTATTAGTGCAGCAAACTCGTGTGATTCTCGAGTTCAACGTGGACGTAGCTTGCTCAACCATAGAGCAAGTGAACCACGGTAAATCTATTGTTCTTGTGTATGATTGGTGTGATTCTTGTTCTTGGTCTGTTGCTATCTTGGTTGATTCTTTCTGTGAGTAGTTATAACAGTGGTATCAGAGCCATCTATTGGAAGATTAGGGTTTACTGTTGAAATTAGGGTTTCACGAAATTAGGATTTCACGAAATTAGGGTTTCACGAAATTAGGGTTTCAAAATTAGGGTTTCTGGAAATTGGGGTTGTTTTCGAAACTGTGATTCCTTCTAGTCTCCAATAGGATCTAGGGGGGTCAAATCTTGGTTAAGTTCAAAAGGTATATAGGCTGGAAACCGATATGACCTTAAAAAGCGCTGACGATGGTGGCAAATTCTGGTGTAACAAAGCCACGTACCTTCGTAAGTGCTAAGTTCTAAGAGGTATATAGGTTGGAAACCGATACTTGACCTTAAAAGCTGCGCAATTGGCAAATCTCGGTGTAACAAAGCCACGTACCTTCTTAGATTCTTTGTTGTTTTCTTTATTTTTCATTATACTGTAATGAGTACCACTCGTATGGAGATCTCCCAATATGATGGGAAGATCGATTTTGGGAGTTGGAAGAAAAAAATGAAAGCATTGCTTTCCCACAACAAGGTTGCCATCGCATTGGAAGAGGACTCCAAAAAATGGCCAGAGGAGAAGTTGAAAAGGAAAAAGGAGATCAACGAGGAGGCATACAATCTGATAATCATGAATCTGTCTGACAGTGTCCTCCGGAAGGTAGATGGAATTGAATCACCGATTGAACTCTGGGGTAAATTCACTACCTTGTATGCTTTGCAATCTGCCCCCAACCTAGCTTTTCTAAAGGGGGCTTTATTCTCTTATAAAATGGATAGTGCTAAGAGTATAGATGAAAACTTAGATGAGTTTTTGAAAATGACTTTGGTTCTAAAAGGGACAGATCAAGCCTTAGGAAAAACCAGCCTAGCTATGATTCTATTGAATTCCCTAACTGAAGACTACCAAGTAGTCAAGAATGCCCTACAGTACTCTGGTACTGTATCGAATATTGACCTAATAACTGCAGGACTTAGGGCTAGAGAACTAGAATTGAAAACTCAGAAACGGAATGGCACAAATCTGTTTGTTAAGAGAAGACCAGAACCTAGTCACACTGGTAAGGGAAATCATAATAATCAGGGGGCTAGAAATAAGAAAAAATGGAAGGGCAGTAACAAGCATAGAGGAGAGTCCAGAAAATGTTTCTTTTGTAAAAAAACTGGGCATATTAAAAATAACTGTTTTGAGTGGATTAAAAAGCAAAAACAAGGGAATACTGAGAATAACCTAGCTACTACTAGAGACCTGGTAGAGGAGCCTGAAGTCCTTACTGTGTTAATGAATGACACTGGTGAAGAATGGGTGCTGGACTCAGTCTGTTCATTTCACATGAGCCCTAGGAGAGACTGGTTCCAAGAATTTGAAAATGTTGAAAATGAAATTGTTTACATGGGAAACAATAATGCTTGTAGAGTAAAAGGGGTAGGCACTGTGACTCTAAGGGTTAACACTGGAAAAGTGGTAAGACTAACTAGGGTCAGATACATACCAGAACTTAAAAGAAACTTGATATCCCTTGGCACCTTAGATGAATATGGATGTTGTTACAAAGCAGAGCATGGATGCTTGAACATATATAGGGATAACAACTTGATACTGACAGGAGAGAAGAGAAATGGTCTTTATATTCTTTGTGGAAATTATTCCCAAAATTGTTTTAACTCTGTGATTACTTCTACTAACCTGTCCAATACAGAAAAATGGCACCTTAGATTAGGCCACATGAGTCAAAGGGGCATGGACATTCTGAAGAATAAAGGGCAGTTTGGAAAGGACAAGACCACCTCCCTCGAATTCTGTGAGAATTGTGTTATAGGGAAACAGCACAGAAATAGTTTCACCAAAGGGACACACTTAGCCACTAGTCCACTAGAATACATTCACTCTGACCTTTGGGGACCTGGAAAAGTGAAGTCTTGTGGGGGGAATAACTACTTCATGTCTCTGGTGGATGACTATAGCTGCAAGGTGTGGGTATACCTATTGAAAACCAAAGATCAGGCCCTAACTAGGTTTAAGGATTGGAAAACCTTAGTAGAAAACCAAATGGGAAAAAAGGTGAAGGTTCTCAGAACTGACAATGGGCTAGAATTCTGTAATCAAGAATTTGATAAGTTCTATAGTGACCAAGGGGTTTTAAGACATAGGACAGTGACATATACCCCACAACAGAATGGAGTGGCAGAACGAATGAATAGAACCCTCCTTGATAAGGTTAGGTGCCTGTTAATAACCTCCAAACTCCCCACCTCATTCTGGGGAGAAGCTCTTACAACAGCTGCTTACCTTGTAAATAGAAACCCATCTACTGCTATAAACTTAAAGAGCCCTGAGGAAATGTGGACAGGTAGAGTCCCAGCCGTAAGCCACTTGAGAGTTTTCGGGTGTGCAGCCTATACACACACCACAGGAGGCAAATTGGAACCTAGGTCTACCAAGTGCATATTTCTGGGGTATCAAGAAGGGACTAAAGGCTATAGACTCTGGGAAAGAGATACTTCAGGGGTTAAAATTATTATGAGCAGAGATGTCATATTCAATGAGGGAGTTTTTCCTTGTAAGGAATCTAGAACAGAAACTGACCCCAAGTCAAGAACAGATGATCCCTTCACCCAACTCCGTTACACCAACCTTGAGGTGGAGCTTTCATCCCAAACTCAAACCAACCAAGAAACTGGAGCTGTTACTGAACATGGAGAAGAAACTGGACAAACTGATCCAGAACATAAGGATGAGATAGAAACAGTAGATGATACTGAGTTCCAACCTGAACACTTGCAAGACTACCAACTTGCAAGAGACAGAACCAGATGACAGGTAAGGGCACCCATGAGATATTCCTATGCTGACCTAATATACACTGCCCTCCTTGCAGGTACTGAAGTACAAAGAAGAGAACCAGAAACCTATGAGGAAGCCATGCAGACAAAAGAAAGTGATCAATGAAAGGCTGCAATGGAAGCTGAAATGAAATCCTTGGAGGTGAACAGAACCTGGAAGCTTGTACCAAAGCCTGAGGATCAGAAACTTGTACAATGCAAGTGGTTGTTCAAACTAAAGGAAGGTATTACTGATAAGGATCCCCTCAGGTATAAGGCTAGACTTGTAGCAAAGGGTTTCACCCAAAGAAAGGGAATTGACTTCAATGAAGTCTTTTCCCCAGTAGTCAAGTACAAAACCATAAGGCTTATGCTGTCCATAGTAGCTCACCAGGATCTAGAGCTTGAACAATTAGATGTCACAATTGCATTCCTTCATGGAGATCTTGAGGAAGAGATCTACATGTGTCAACCCTTAGGTTTCATAGATAAAAGGGCCCCTAATCATGTCTGCCTACTGTTGAAATCCTTATATGGCCTAAAGCAATCACCTAGACAATGGTATAAGAGGTTTGACACCTTTATAGTAAGTATAGGTTTCACTAGGAGTAAATATGACAGTTGTTTCTACTTTGCTGTTTTAGATGAAATACCTATTTACTTACTGTTGTATATAGATGACATGTTACTAATAAGTAAATCAAAGACTCTAATCAGTGAGTTAAAGAAGAAGCTGAATGCTGAATTTGAAATGAAAGACCTAGGGGATGCTAGAAAGATATTATGAATGCAAATTGATAGAAACAGAAGTAAATGCAAACTGAAAATTCACCAGTGTTCATATCTGCATAAGTTAGTAGAAAAGTTTGGAATGTCAGGGTCCAAAATTGTCTCAATGCCTTTAGCAAACCACTTCACCTTAAGCAAGTCCCAATGCCCTAAGACAGATACTGAGTCAATTAGAATGGAGACCATTCCCTATGCTAATGTGATTGGATCCTTGATGTATGCTATGATTAGCACTAGGCCTAACCTATCATTTGTGATATCTTTGCTGAGTAGATTCATGTCCAATCCTGGTATGGAACATTGGGACACACAAGTGGGTACTCAAATATATTAGTGGGTCTTTGAATGTGGGACTGGAATATTATAAAAGATCTGCCTCACTTGAGCTGGATGGTTTTGTAGACTCCGATTTTGCAGGTGACAGGGACACCAGAAGTCAACCACTGCATATTACTTTACCTTGGGGGGCAACTGCATCAGTTGGAAGTCCCAATTACAGCCTATAGTTGCTCTATCAACAACCGAGGCTGAATATGTGGTTGTAGCTGATGTATTTAAAGAGGCAATATGGCTCAAAGGGATCCTGAGTGAAGCAAAACTGACTGAACTGAGACCAACCATCTTTTCAGGCAGTCAAAGTGCAATACACTTGAGTAAGAAACCGGTATACCATGAGCGAACCAAGCACATAGATGTTTGCTACCACTTTGTGAGAGATCTGATCACTAGGGGGGAGATAATACTCAATAAGGTTCCTACTGAGCATAATCCAGTAGACATGGGTACGAAGATTGTTACAATTGCGAAGTTCAAGCATTGCTTGAACCTACTGTCCATTCAGTAAGCAACAGTAACAAGAGAACAATGAAGGACTCACTAAAGGCAAGCTGCACTAGCACAGGGGATGTTTTTTTTTTTTTCAACCCATCAAGGTGGAGATTGTTGGATGATGGCTTGAAACGCTGTCGTATTTGCACTTAAGTGGAACGACGTCGCTTTGATCTAAATGACAGAAACAATCCTGAGCGTTAATGAGAAGAAGATCCAACGGCTGAAATTCAACCCTAATTTTGATCATATAAAAGCAGAATTATTTTGGCAGTTTATGCATTCGATTCAGTATTCGTTTTACAAGTCTCTCTCTTCTTCGTTAAACACCATTGTTGAGCCTTTAGGGTTTTTCAGTTTGGGTTGAGTGTTTCCTGTAACTTGGTTATTGAGTGAGTGGTCAGGTCATTCTGGGTGTATTGTATACGCTGTACTTAGAGATTCGAAGGGTGTAATCTCTAGGGTTAGTTACGGGTTGAAGAAGGGGTTAATGAGGGATTTGTGTTGTTGTGTTTGTAATCTGTAATCTTGACAGTATTAGCGCAGTGAGCTCGTGTGATTCTCGAGTTCAACGTGGACGTAGCTTGCTCAACCATAGAGCAAGTGAACCACGGTAAATCTGTTGTTCTTGTGTGTGATTGGTGTGATTCTTGTTCTTGGTATGTTGCTATCTTGGTTGATTCTTTCTGTGAGTAGTTATAACACTGGGAATATAGGTGCTATGACATCAATGGAGTTGATTGATTTCTCCAAAAATCAACTTTCTGGTGAAATCTTATTTTGAATGTACCTAATATAAATTATAAAAGAGTACAAAGTTTTCAGCTAGTTAAATTTTTTGTTACTTTTCTGGATTGGATTCTGAGATGTATTGATCATCATGTGCAATCCGTTTCTCATTGGCATATTCGATCACATGGATCATTGTGGAGATATTAATTTCTACTCTTACTGATTTTAAATTTCATGTAAATGTATTTCATCCAAAACTCACCCACTTGATTGAGGAATGAAAACTTGTAAACTAATTATGTTGTCAATGTAAAGATCAGGTGATGCTGAATCACAGTAAGTTGCCATGGAAGGATACTAGTATCAGTTTCAGAAAACTGTTTCAATGCGGTGCCAAAAGCCTTTATTATATTGAATCAATTGGTTCTCACGACTGGAATCATAATTGCTTCATAGATACTCTGGACAGCTAGAAAAATCAAAGTTTCATATTTTTTCCTCGTTAATTGACTTGAAGTCTACTCTATTAATTGGACCAACTAAAATTACCTTTAAGTACTATTTCAGGTCAATTGACTATGAGGCCATGGGGGTCCCTTATCTTTGAAACAGGGGATCTTGGAGCCACGTGGCCCACTGACATCTTTAAAATCTTGATGTTATCAGTAAAGATCAAAGAAATTTCCTGCAAGTTTTAAAATTGATTTCTGGACAAACTAGTTGAGTGGTTCAGTGAATGGAAACTCTATAAATAGCAAGCCACTAATAATAATATTCTCATGCACAATTCCTTTTCCATAAACTTTTCCAATGCAAATGAAAACCATGAGCATTTTTCTTGCCTTTCTTTTCATTTCCACAACCCTCAACATTAGCTTCTGCGGAGGAAGCTCTTACCGGGGTTGCATTGAAATTGAGAGACAAGCTTTTTTAAGGTTCAAGAAAGATCTGATAGATCCTTCCAACCTGCTTGCCTCTTGGACTTCTGGTCATGCAGATTGCTGTACATGGTCTGGCCTTTTTTGTGACAACTTGACAGGCCATGTCCTTGAGCTCAACCTTACAACTCCTCCGTTGATTTCTATAGTTGATTCAACTATGAGGCCAAGGTTGGCTGGTAAGGTAAATCCCTCTTTGCTTGATTTAAAGCATTTGCGCTCGTTAGACTTGAGCTTTAATAATTTTTCTGGAATTCAGATTCCTAAATTTCTTTGTTATATGCACAATTTAAGATACCTTGATCTTTCTGCAAATTCTTTCCAAGGTATAATTCCTCACCAGCTTGGAAACCTCTCTAATCTGCAGTATCTTGCCCTCGGTGGTTTGGGTTTAGATGTTGACAATTTAGGGTGGTTATCTAGTCTTTCTTTGTTGAAACACCTTGACTTGAGTGGGGTGGATCTCAGCGAATCCTTTGATTGGCTGCATGTGATCAAGACACTCCCTTCTCTAGTAGTGTTAAAATTGAGTTTTTGTGAAATCCATCATTTTCCTCAACTAACCATTGTAAATTTTTCGTTTCTTGAGACCCTTGATCTGAGTGCTAATCATTTTGAAGGTCCAATTCCTTATGGACTTCAAAACTTGACTTCCCTTAGATATCTTGATTTATCTCAAAATTATTTCAATTCTTCAATACCCAATTGGTTTTACAGACTTAGCCGTCTCCAGAGACTTTCTCTTGGTAGTAATTGGTTGAAAGGCATGTTGGGGATTCTAGGAAATCTGACATCTATAGAAGAGCTTGATCTCTCATCAAATGGGTTTGAAGGTGGAATCCTAAAATCAATGGGACGACTTTGCAACTTAAGGTTAATCGCTCTCTTATATGTCAATTTAAGCCAACCAATATCTGATGTCCTTGATATTTTTTCTAAATGTGTTTCAGACGTACTAGAGATTTTGGATTTAACTGAAAGTCAAGTTTTTGGTCAATTTACTGATAGACTTTGACAATTTAAAAAGTTAGATACTCTTTATCTGTTTAACAATTCTATTTCAGGTTCTATTCCATCCTCTTTA
>CM047748.1:21792925-21884300 GCA_026225825.1 Pistacia integerrima | reverse complement strand
CAAAGTAATGATTTTCGGCCAGATCTTGTTCATCTTCGTCAGCTTCGCAGGATCTTCGTGGGATATTGTTCATCTTCGTCGGACCTTCAACAGCCGTTGGATCTTCGTCGGAACTTCGTCTTCTTCGTACGAGCTTCGTCAAATCTGAATTTTCTTCGTCGGATCTGAATCTTCTTTGTCAGATCTGAATTTTCTTTGTCGGTTCGTCATCATCTTCGTGGGATTTTCGTCGGACTTTAATCGGTGAGTAGGGGGTTTCTTCGTCAGATCTGAATTTTTTTTTTCGGGGTATGAGTGACATATGTGATATCTAGAGCAAGGACCTTTTTTTACTTTTTGTGGGCGCTGAAATAATTAAGGTTTTGTTGTTTTTGAATGCTGGTTGTGCTAATTGAGAGCCAAAAGTATAGTGTGTGTTGGACTTGAGAGTGCTTTGGGAACTGCCAGAAGTGCTTTTAAATGTTCAAAAGTGGCTTTGGGTTAATTTTTTGGAGCTGGGTTTGAAATTGATTTTGAAGGAAGTGTTCTTTTAAGCAGAAGTGCTTAAGTGTACCTTTCTGAAAATGTTTATCAAGTGTCTTTTTAAAACTCACTTTACTCTTTAAAAGCTGTTTGTTGCCACGAGATAAATAAAGAATTATCTAGTGCTTCTCCCAAAAGCACTTTTCTAAAAGCATTTTTATTGGTTTCAGCTAGACACTATAGTAGAGCTTACAGCTTTTAGCTTTTAACTATTTGACAACATTTTCCAGAGGCACTTCCCAAATCCCCATGATTATCTGGCAAAATTGCGGCTCTTTGTAGTTGATGTTTCACTACTTTCTTATTTTGAATTGCCTTTAAGAAAAGATTTCACTCGGTTAATTTCTGAAATTTGAGTTGTGTTGCAAAAGGGCAAAAGCATATTGTTGATGTTAGGGGAGATTATACTGCCGTCCGGAATGGTTTCTTGAAGAGAATGTTGGGTTTCAATTTATGATTTGCATTTATTTGAATTTCAGACAATCAAACGCCCGGTTGCTGCCCAGCGACTTTTTTTTAAAAAAAATTGAATAAAAAAAAAAAACACAATTATTTGAAATGGCTCGCGAGCCAGCTCGAACTTGGCTCGATAATCCAACTCGAGAGCTGGCTCAAAATATGCCAAATCCATTGCTGAGCCGAGCGAGTCACATAATTTATGGCTCAGCTCAGCTTGATAACACCCTTATCCCGGTCCATATAATATGGATTAGAGTCCATGTAAGTGAATGACCGTCTATATTTGATGGATAATCATTCACTAGAAAAATATTTATTGTTTAATCACACGTTTGAATTACTGATGTGAATTAAGGAATACGTAGGTCGATACATATTTTTGGTGCAAAAACCCGGCTGTCCATAGCTTCCAGCTTTACCATCCTGACTTGAAAGTTCATCATATTCACATTTAATTCAACAAAAACTGAAAAGAAAGGTGGAAAAAACAACACTTTAATAAAGTGAAAAAAGAAAGGGTCAGGTACGGGAAATTTCCTGGCTCTTTCGCGGAAACTTCACTCATGAAATGGTCAGCACTTTAAGCTTCCCTAGAGTTGACTGCACTAGTGTTATTATCTATTTAATGGTGTAAATGGCAGACAACAAGTAATCAAAAAATAATTCTTTATATTATTATATATTTAATTATGTAAATGGCAGACAAGAATCCTTTTGTGCTTTTCTTTCATCTTATCATTCCACACCACTCAAATCATTCAGCACTCCTAGCAGATTTCAACGGTAGCAATTCCTCTTAAACCTTCCACCACAATACCCACAAGAATTTCTTTAAATCCCAACTTTAAAAACATTTAAAAAAAAAAAACTATTAGGACTGAATGAGAATGAATATTTTGTCCCCTAATGGTTTATTTTGATGTGATGGTTTAAAACTCATCATTTCTTTTCAATTTTTTTTTTTTTAATGAAAAAGTGTATCTAAGACAGTTTGCGTGCAATTCGACTAATCATTCGAGACCTAACGTTAAAGATTGACTAAAATCCCGATTGCTAATCCTCTAAGGCTTGAAGTTAAGGATCGAGTTTGACTAACTCGTTGTTGCTAATCTCATGTGGCCTGAAGTTAATGATTAAATAAACTCTCAATGGTCACCCTTATTAGCAATCGAGGAAATTAAACTCAAGACCTCTTGAGTAATACATTCAAGAGTTCTAATTGACCCCTCGGCCACCTAGGATGGCTATTTCCATTCAATTTTTTATTATATAATTCAGAATTATGTAATTTCATTGTTGATAGACTTAATGATATTAATCCTTTTATGATATGATATAATAATAAAAATTCCTCTTAGATTTTTAAAATAACAAAAACCCTTCCGATGAATTATTAGCAAACTATTAAAATTTATACTATTATGGATTATTAGCAAACTATTAAAATTTATACTATTATGGGTTAGTAAATATTACCAAATTGATCTGTTTATTTTAACATTTGCTTTTGATGGAATCATTCATTTCCAAGATGCATTATACAATATAGATCTTCCTTCTTCATACCATTTAATTTTCTTTGCTTTATGCTGCAACCTTTCTCTTTTCTTATTTCATATAAATATTACTTCTTTTTATGCTTTTCTTTCTTTACTTTTATCATTTCATAACGCAAATAATATATTATCATAGTGGTTTAACGCAGGAGTTAACATGAAGTAGATTTTAAATATATATCTTGCTATACTTATATATTTCATCTGTATAAGAATTTATAAGTGACTGATGAGATTGAAGAATGTATATAATATTGATTTTGTATTCTTTGTTCAGGCTGAAAACAGAGTACATATTGATTGACAACATCCAATAAACTTGAAACATTATAGATTTTGACGGATTAACATGTTGTAAAAATAAAGAATGACGTTGTAACGTGTTATCTAAACTTACCAAAGAATCTAAGGCTTAGTTTGAGATTGTTGTCGTTTGTCCCATAATCATTTTTAGAAATGATCAATTTTGTAAATAATCTATTAAGATTTTATTATGTGATGTTAAAAACCATAGTTGAATTGAATGTAAAACAAAAATAATATTGAAAGAAAATACAATACAAACTTAAAAATCACCAGGACCAAATCAGAAAGGAGGCTTACAGTTTTTAAAATTTTTTACTTTATGCAGTAGTCTTTCCGAAATTCTCAACTTGAAATATCGTGGAACCTTCAAAACTCTAAATCTTTCACTCAAGAAGAAGAATTTCAAGCATAAATCATAATCATGTATTTTATTTAAGTAAAACTCAGATCAACACAGAATTATATTTGCTTTCAACATCTAATTTTTGTATTTTGTTATTTTCCTATGCTTCATGAAATGCAATTTGCAGATAATTATTTTAAAGTTTCCAGCTGGTTGTGGGAAACTTCATTGGTAGGGTAGGGTAACATCATAGTAGTTATTTCCATTGACTAAATTCCGATTCTAACTTTGTTCATTATAGTCAAAAGTTTTGACATTGATGGGCCACGGATGCCCAGCTTTACCATCCTGAAACTAACTTGAAAGTTCATCATATTCACATTCAATCCTACAAAAACTGCAAAAGAAAGGTGGAAAAAACAACACTTTAATAAAGTGGAAAAAGAAATGGTCAGGTATGGGAAACTTCACTCATGAAATGGTCAGCACTTTAAGCTTTCTTATAGTGGATTGCACTAGTGTTATTATATATTTAATGGTGTAAATGGCAGACAAGAAGTAATCAAAAAATAATTCTTTATATTGTTATATATTTAATGATATAAATGGCAGACAAGAAGTAGTCATATATATTTACTTCTTATCCTTTCGTGCTTTTCTTTCTTCTTATCATTTCACGGCCCTCAATCATTCATCATTTAATTAATTTCTTCATCTGATATTTTTATTGCAAACTAAGCCACTAAATTTCTCCTAAACCTTTCCTGCAAATCCCTTATTTTATCCTTCTCTCACCTTCAAAGGCTACTCAATAGAATTCTCTCCTTATATCCAAAAAAAAAAAAAAAAAAGCGATGGAATTTGTTTCTTCAATTACTGTGGAGGTCGGAAAGTGCTGTTTTGCAGCCGCTGGTGATCAACTTGGTTACTTGTTTCGTTACAACGACAACATTGAAAATTTGAAAAAGCAAGCTGAGAAGTTGGCAGATAGAAGACGTAGTATGCAACTGAAAATTGAAGTTGCTGAAAGACAAGGAGAAATCATCTTTGCTAATGTTCGAAGCTGGATAGCAGAAGTTGATAATATTTCTGCAAAAGCTGAAAGCTTTTTGGAAGATGAAGACAAAGCCAACAATAGGTGCCTCAAAGGGTGGTGCATTAATCTCAAACAACGTTATCGATTCAGTAAAGAGGCAAAGAAGCATACTCTGATGATATCTGAACAGCTCCAAGAAGTGGGAAAGTTTGATGAGAGTGTGTCTTGTCCTGGTCCTCCATTTGGTATTATATCGTCATCGAAGTTATTTTCTTCAAGCACTTTTGAATCTAGAAATTCAATTAAGAAGCAAGTTATGAAGGCCTTAACTGATAGTGACAGTGTCAGCATAATTGGAATATGGGGAATGGGGGGTGTGGGTAAAACCACGCTAGTCAAAGAAATCAGCCAACATGTAAAAGAAGCTAAGATGTATGATGTTGTAGTGATGGCAGTTGTCTCTCAAACCCCTAGTATTAGGAAAATTCAAAGCAATATTGCTGACATGTTACATGTAACAAACTTGCCGGCTAGTTCTGAAATAGCAAGAGCAAGTTTCCTATGGGAGAGAATCAAGGAGAAAGAGCGGATCCTCATTATTTTAGATGACGTTTGGGAAAGAATCAAATTGGATGAGATTGGTATTCCTTTTGGGAGTGACCATAGAGGTTGTAAAATTTTAATCACCTCTCGAAGCAAAACTGTAAGTAATCAAATGGAGTGTCAAGAGATACATACAGTTGAAACTTTATCAAAGCAAGAATCTTGGATACTTTTCAGCGAGATTGTGGGCTCAAATGTCGAAACTTCTGACATAAGCTCTTTTGCAAGAGCAATAGCTGCTAAATGTGGTGGCTTGCCACTTGCAATTGTGATAATAGCAGGAGCTTTAAAGGGCAAGAACAAGCATGTGTGGAGAAACGCAGCACGACAACTTCAAAAGTCCAACCCCTCTGACATCCCAGGAGTGGAAGGGATCTTATTTTCATCTTTGGAGCTGAGCTTGCATTATCTAGAAAAAGTGGAGTCAAAATCACTTTTCTTATTTTGCAGCTTATTTCCAGAGGATTACAAAATTCCAATTGAAGTTTTAGTGAGATATGCGATTGGTCAGAGGTTGTTTAAAGACATTGATGAGACCATAGAAGATGTCAGAGATAGAGTTCATGCTATTGTAAGTACCATTACTTCTTCCTTTCTCTTAATTGATGATGGTGAAGAGTATGTTAAAATGCATGATGTAGTGCGGGATTTCGCATTAAACATAGCTCCTAAATACAACCACCAATTCATGGTAAAAGCTAACATTGGTGTACGACAGTGGACAAACATAGATACATTCGAAGATTTCACATGTATCTCACTAATGTCAAATAATACTATGCAGCTACCTAATGAGTTAGAATGTCCAAAGCTGCAGGTTTTGATGTTGGATGGCAGTTCTGAGATTCTTTTTCCTGGAAATTTCTTTCAAGGAATGAAAAATCTCAATGTTTTAGACTTGAGTGGATTCACACTCTTGTCATTGCCTGATTCAGTTTCATTTCTTTCAAATCTTAGAACATTGCATATTAGTGGTAGGGAGTTAGGTGACATAGGAGTAATTGGAAAGCTAAGAAAACTAGAGATTCTTAGTCTCTCCAAATCTAATATTGAGGAGATCCCCGTATCCTTTAGCCAATTAAGTAATCTCAGATTATTAGATTTGAATAATTGTGGGAAGTTAACACTAATACCTTATGGTGTTATACGCTCTCTCAAAAAGTTAGAGGAGTTGTATATTAATACATTCAGGCAATGGGAATATGAAAGTGAAAATTTGATAAGCAATGCCAATCTTGTTGAGTTACAAGTCTTGTCTCGATTGACTCATTTAGAGATTTTTATCTCAAACCTTAATGTCTCACCAAAATTGTTGGTATTTCAAAATAACCTATCCAAATTTAAATTAAGAATAGAATATGGTTCATATTGTGACTATAGGGATTATTATTTGTCTGAGAGTGGATCCTCAAGAACTATGAGTCTCTCACAAACCAACATTTCAGAGATACATGACTGGGTTAAAGGTTTGCTCAAAAGAACTGAGTATCTTATTTTAGAGGAAATTGTTAATTTAGAGAGTATTAGTCATAACTTAGTTGAAGAAGGGTTAAATGAATTGAAGTATCTTGATATCAGATCATGTGATGAGATAAAGTATCTCCTAAATACAATGGAATGGACACCAAACTCAACTTTCCACAATTTAGAGGAATTGGTTATCTATTGTAGTTCCAACTTGGTTGGACTATGCCATGGACAACCTCTAACCCAACCTCCAAACCACACCATAATCTCCCCAAGTTTGGGAAACCTGACTTCTATGTGTATAAATGAATGTCCTAAATTAAAAAACCTCTTCGTCCCTTCCATTGTCAAATGTCTGGTGAAGCTCAAAAGTCTTCAAATATGGTATTGCTCAACAATAGAAGAAATAGTCACAAATGAGAAAGGAGAAAAAGAAGCATCAATAGAGAGGATAGTGTTTCCTAGTTTGTACCTCTTGGACCTTGGATGTCTAGACAGCCTCACTTGTTTTAGCTTTGGATCATATACTATTGAATACCCAGCATTGGAGAGGCTAGAGATATTGGGATGTGGAAACATGAAGACCTTTGGTTATGGAGAGCAAGTGACACCCAAGCTTAACAAACTGCTTCTAGATTGGGTTGAACGTTGGAATGGCAACTTGAATGCCACAGTTCAAGAGTACTTCAATGAACAGGTACATACTTAATGATGAAAGAGCTACATTACATGTTATAATTAACACTATAAAGTTTTATTATTTTGCATTGATGATCTTCTCATTGATGTACTTTATTTGAATTAAATGTATATAACTATGACATTCAATTCAATAGAGTAACCGTAAATATGACATTCATGCACTTGAGTTTCCCAACCCCAACACCCGTTGGTAATTAAGGTTACTTATTCAAACAACACAATGTTTCTATAGGCAAATCAAACAGAATGATCAAGTAAAGTAGAGAGTGAAAATGGTATGACAACACAATGTTTTTATCATATTATTTATTCAGTATTATTAACAACACAAGAAATTGTGATAATTTGATTTGCTTAATAGTTTATTTGATTTTGAATATATTCAATCTTGTTGGATACTATTTTTGTTTTTTATTTTCTAAAACAAAGCCAATATTTAATTATAAAGTGGGCTATTATGAATTTTATGTTTTTATTTTCTGTTTATATTTATAAGAAAATGCAGAAAAAATGAAAAATGTGTTCCACGTGTTTGTTTGAAAATAATCCTTAAAAAACGTGAAAAATGAAAATCATTTTTTTCATGTTTGTCTAAAAAACAAAAAATATAAAATTTATTACTAACACAATCAATATGTTAATAATTGATTTTTGTTTGTAATATTGTGTTATAAATATTAATTTAGAGTGAAAGTTTTTATTTTAAAAAAGAGAAAAGTAAAATTCAAATTTTTTACATTATATAGGGGCCGCACATTTCTCCTTTTATTAACTATTTTTTTATTTTTGGGTAGATAAACCCAGTCAGGCGCTAATGGCAACTTCCACGCTTTTACTGTCACATCTCCGTCGCTTCACTCGCTCTCCATCTCACGCGCCGCTGCTCTCTGACCTTCTCCACGCGACACTACCACCACCAGAACCGTCAGAGTCGCCCTACTTCAAGCACTCGCCGGTGAGTTCTCGTTTCTTCCACTCCGGTTCAGTAGACGACGACTCGCTCACTGACTTCGGCGCTTACTCCGTCCCGATCCCGGTGGAGATTGTTAACTTCTGTGACGGAGTGATGGGCAGTGGTAAAGAGTCGATTCTTCCTGTTCAAACTCTGATTTCGGTGCTGGATGCTTATTATGATCTCTGTGGCTTCCCTTGGTAAAGCTTGCTCTCTCTAGCTTATTATGTGTGTAATGTGTTTCATGAAGTCGAAATGCACTCTTGAGATGTTTTGTTTTAATTAGTTGATGTACAAGGACTTTTCAGGTGGGTAATTATTGCTACTTCGACTTTGGCATTCAGACTTGCATTGCTTCCTGTTGTTGTCTTGCAGCTTTGTAAGCTGCGGAATATAGGAGAGTCATCTCCCAAATGTAAGTCTGCTTTTTCGTTTTACTTGCAATTTGTTTCTAGCTCTAGTTACTTCCGTTCTTTGGAGTTCTAGTCGGTACACATTCGCTAGAGAATAAAACTTGAAAACAAAAATGCAGTAGTGTAAATTCTGCTATATGCTAGTTTCTTTCTTGAAGGTGTGATATCGTACAGTGATAAGGTGGACCGAATAGGATATCTAGATTAGGATTTGTAAAACCTTATATATTTTGGAATTTTTAATTTATGCTGGGATTACTGGCTTGTTAATAATTAATGAGAGGTTGTCAAGCTACATGAACTATTAACAAATTACATTTTTTACCAACTTGAGTGTAGATCATGGCAGAATATTGTTGATTTTTTTTTTTTGTTTTTGCTTCACCTTGACGGGTATGTTGTGGTGTCCTTAAAGCCTGTATCAGATGTATAGACTCCTGACCATGATTTGTTTGTTAAAGGAGTAGGAGTAGAAGTAGGTTTTGGTGGGTCAATACGTAAAGAGAGAAGGGAGGAATGATTTCTTTCTTGAATTTAAGGTTTCTTCCAAAAATTCGTCTATCTGATGCTCAATGTTGTATCATTGTCTTTGATGCCGTCAAGGTTGGTAAGGGCATTTATGCACACAATGGTCCGTGTACCAGTCCAAGTTTCTGTTTCTGTTGTGCATGTGTTTTTCTGCAAGACATTCCAAGTGAGGCTGCAGTACTTACTATCAATTGTCTGATATGTAGAGATATTTATTCTTCTTTTCCTGCACAGAATTATGAAATTCAGACTTGCCTCAGAGGTTGAGAGTCGTATGTAATTCTATTCATCGTCCTCATTAACAAGTTGGATACTAGATCATTCTTCTGAAATTCTTGCAGGGTCATTCTCCCTCCCCCTTTCATTGTCGTTCATATATTTAATTTGCAATGAATTTTTGTTTGACTCTCGTATGCATTTCTCATAGTGCCTCCGCCATTTCCACCACCTCAGTCAGGAAGGAGTTTCATTGATCAAATTTCACTTTTTCGGAGGGAAACAAAAACAATCGGGTGTCCCTCATTTCTGTGGTTCCTTGCCTCCTTGTCCATCCAGGTGATACAGCTACATATATTGTGTAAATAACTTTACCTTTCTTCTCCCATCTCAAACCTAGACACACAGACCAAGAAAGAAATACACATCTCCTAACTGAAGAAAATATATAGATGTTAGCCAGTTATTTCTGTACTATTATTGTTTTCTTTGCTTTTTATTCTTTAGGTATTTTGATCTGTTTGTCTTCTGTCCTTTAGGCGGAAGCTTTAAGCAACAGTAGCCTAGTATCTAGTTTGGTTGAATAAATTTTATTACTTATTTTTTTGTTGTGTTTTGTTCAATTCTTCAGGTCCAATGTTTTATGTTAGGTTTTACAGTATTCAGAGAATGTCACTGGAGGGTCATCCAGGGTTTGATTCTGTATGGCACTAACAAGCTTGAATATTTGTATAAAGCAATAAATATATGTATTAATTCTTACTATAGTAATATAGTCTTTTTGTATCCATGGATTAATATTTCTTTTGGATTACAAATGACTTGATATGTTTATGAACTAGACAATTTGGCCATGCTTCTTGCAACATACAGCGTAAATTTTATACTGATGACATATGACAATTACCCATCTTATTTCTATAGTTTTTGTTGGTTCTCATCTTATTAGTTTTATAGTGAATGAAAACAGTTTACAATTCTTAATTTGGTTGCCAAGATCTCTGTTTTATCTTTAATATTCTCATCAATGAAGGAACTCATTGAGCTTTTCATTCCCCTGCATTCTTAACTTGGTTGCCAAGATCTCTGTTTTATCTTTAATATTCTCATCAATGAAGGAACTCATTGTGCTTTTCATTTCCCTGCATTCTTAACTTGGTTGCCACGATCTCTGTTTTATCTTTAATATTCTCATCAATGAAGGAACTCATTTTGCTTTTCATTCCCCTGCATATGTCTCATATTTTTGTTGAATGTGATGTTATTTTGCTATAGGAACATAGAATGTATGATGCTCTGTCCATGGAATTCATTACAGGGTGGGACTTTGTGGTTCCAGAGTTTGACTTAATTCCCTCATGGTCTTTTAGGCCCCATCTTTCCAATAGTGATAGACTGATAGCTGCACCGCTAATGTTGAGTTGGCAAGAAGGCCCGCATGGCTTATTGGCAAAAATGAGTTGAGAACAGTTTTGTTTAGGTTTGCTTACTGCTATATTATTACATTTTAAATTTTTTACTGTCCAGATTTTATGTTCATGTCAATTGTGAGAATAAGAATGGCATATAATTTCCCCTGTAATTTTTATACCATATTTTGTACAAATTTTTTATCTTCCTTATTGCAGTATTACAAGAGATATTTGGATGTCTGGATGCTACCTTTATTTTTTATCGGCTATTGTATTCCTCAGGTAACATATTCTACCTTCATTTCTACTTCAAAATTATGTTCCGTGATTTTTAGATCAGATTTCCCTTTTAGCTTACCTTCTTGGAAACTTTTTATTGTTTATTGAGTTTCACGGTGAAATGTATTTTCGTTCTTGTATTTGTCCATAGTTTATCGTGTAATCATTTCAGAATTTAAGCTCATAGGATAGGTTACGCAATTGCATAATTGATTTTAGAGACCATTAAAAATAAGTGGGGTTCCTATACATTACTCCCCCGACTGAATGGGCAAAAGTCATTGCATAAATACCGATAATGTCAATGGCCTATTGAATTTTGAGAACACTGCTATCTTGTTCATTTTATTTTCTTTTTTCTAATCGCTGGTCTCAGAAAGGCTATTATTTGTCAGGGAAGTTCCCCTGACCCTGTGCGGAGGTAGAATCAATAATTTGTTTGCGGGGTAGTCTGGTTTATTGGGTTACTAATAGCACATTTAGTATCATTCAGGTAGTTATTGCCATTTTATTTCTTGGAAAGAATTTCTTTTTCATATGTGTGAAATGTTTTAGTTGGTTTAGTGTGTGAAACCATAATCAACTTTGCAGCAACTATCCCTCAAACATCCTGCTGTTCGTGTAAAGGTGGGGTTACCGGACAAGGATGCTCCATCAGCATTGGAAAAATCTGAAGAAATTGATAGTCCTGGAAAACATTTGTATTCCCCTGCAAAGCAACGCAAAATATCTCTCAAGGACCTAACCCCTAAAGGACCAGTAGCTGTAAGCGACTATCCTCGGAACCTCACCTACAATTTGAATGTAAGGGTTGTGTTACATGTTGTCTTACATCTTTGTTGTTTGGATTTTGGATAGCTTTCAGTCAAACACTTGTCAAAAGGACAGAAAGAAAGAGCAATTTCTTTTTTGCAGTAATATTCACTTCTTATGTCTCTTTTCCTTCCCGTCCTCATTCTGTCATTTTATTTATATTAAAATATCAAATAATCTCCTTAGTTGTTGCACTAAGTTGTTGACATTTCATCACAGACTGGCACTTGATAAGGATTCTGATTACATAAATGCTTTGATAGTTATGGGTCAGACTCAACTGCAGAAGGGACTGCTATTGAAGGCTATTGAATATTTGGAGCATGCTATCTCCAAGGTTTGTCAAGTTTAATTTATTTATCTTATGTTTTTTCACACTCAGATGTTTAGTATATAAAGCAATGTTCTGAAACTCGGACAAGACTGGCCGATCTAACTGGGTTTTGGCAGCTTCCCCGGTTCACACTAGAAATAAACCTGGACTTACCTGTTAGACCTCTTTGGACCGCTATTGGACCAGCGTAATAGTGTTAAACCACCGGTCCAACCGGCCTGGAATAAAATCCAGTCTAATATCCAAAAGGACCAAAATCCCTAAACTAAAGGAATTTTAACCCATTACTATTTTCTCCTTCATTTCAATTTCATTCGACTTCCTCCAAATCTTCTTCCAGCTTCACATCTGTGATCTGCCATCACCAAGTGTTGACATGAAACCCTAACTGAAAGCTATAAACACTGAAAGCCATGGATTAATGGAAAGAGCAAATGTACTAGAGCACGTGTTTGGTAATGGGAGTTAAAACCTGAAAGAAAGAAAGATAGTTTAGAGAAGCGATGAGGAGATGTGGTGGAGTGTGAATGTGATGGTGAAATTCTTTGCTTCAAATGCCTGCTTTGTCTTCTATAAGTTTTCCTCTGTTGAAAATAGGATTTAACCTTTTACTTTTCAAAACCAAAAATATTATTTATATGTTATGTGCTCTCTAAGCTGATTTTATTGGTGAATATAAATATTTTTACATGTTTATATGATAATTTTATAGGCTACAATTTCACCCTCCTTCACCTCTGGCTGTGTTGTTGTGTCAATGATGCGTTACTGTGCTTGTTGTGTGTTTCCTGGCCGCTGGAGATCCTCCACCTTCACTTCTCCTTCCCCTTATCCCCTGAACTTGCCCAACACCTGTTCGATAGTTTGCCTCACCCAACTTTGAACTTTCCCAGCCCAGCACATAGTTTATAAGTATTATGGTTTCGTTTTGTGGGCTGGCATCATGCTGATGTCAGTTGGTCGGACCGGCCAACACGTGAGCGAGTCGCCTGGCCAAGTCATTGGATGGATCGGGTTTTACAACATTGATATAAAGTAGGATTTATATAGGCGGGAAGCATGCTTTATACATGATTTATGGTCATTACAGAATTTTAAATAAAAGTGTTATATCATGTTGGAAAGAGCATATAAAACCCTCATACATTGTGCTTTAGTCACCCCCATTTATTTTATCCTAGCTTTTGATTCTTCCTAATTTTGAAAGTTATTTTCTTGCTCATATCAACATTCCTGGTTGTCATTAACTAAAAGCTGTTTCTTCGACATCCCATCAACTCTTCGTCTCCGACCATCCCACAGAACTTGAGAATAGTGATCTTCTAATTGTTGCTTCTCAGTTGGCTGGTGTTGCCTATATAAAACAGGTAAAACTCAGTGATGCTTTTGGGATTCTGCTCACTACTCTGAAATAAAAGGCCATGAGCATAACATGTTATTCTCAAAACTATGCTACAATTTGAGTTCAATTTTAGGACCCAGCCAGGGCCACTGTAACCTTTTCGACCTGGGTCGGCAGGCTTAAAAATATAATTACTCGATGAAAAAGGGCATTCATTTTTTTTTTTTTTTTCATTTGTTTCCACTTTCTTCTGTGTATGTTACAGGGGAAAATAGCTGAAGGAATTCTACACCTGGAAAGAATTGCTAATTTGGCAGAGCCAGAGGAAAAAAGTTCCAAAGTCCATTATTATGATGGATTGGTATTACTTTCAACGTATGAATTTACACAATCATTTCTCAAGTGTTTTTACTTATAACCTGATAATCCTTGTCTCACAATTGATTAATATCGCCATTACAATTTTTGTCTATTGTTTGGGCACTAACGACTGGGTTTTTCAGTGCTTTATATAATGTAGGTTGCAAGGCTGAAGCTGTAAAGCATCTGCGTTTAGCTACTGCTTATAACCCCGAGTATAACGGACTACTGCAACAATGTGAAAACGCCAACGATGATTTTACAAGTGATCTTAGCGGCAGCAGAAGAGGAGATTAAGGGTGGCAAAATGGATCATGACACAGTTTAGGCAGGTTGGATTTACACGATTAATATTTGAGTTAGGTTTGGGTTCAAAAACTCAAAACCTTTGTTAAAGGGTTGGGTTTGGGCTGAGGGTTCTCAAACCCGTTTATGATATGATTAATACTTAATTATCATAATTTTAATCAATGTTTTAAAAACCAACGGGGTGAAATCTGACAAACTGGTTAGGTCTCGGGTTGACGAGACTGAACTGGTTCAATTGATGATGTCATTATATTAACTTCAGCAAAAAAATTCAGAATCCAGAATTCCAGATTACAAATTCTTGAAAAAAATTCTTTAACAAAGCATTAATCCATGTTACAACTAATTACAAATCAAAATAACAAAATTTACAAAGAAATCACATAATCTTCACCGAATAATCTTCAATTCATCCTTAATTGAACTTCACACACCATGTGACAGATGATCATCATCATTAACTGTGTCAAAAATTAAACTTCAAGTTTGTTTAATAAGGCGTTTATGTTTCCATTTATTAAGTTAAATAGCGATTAATTGTAGTAAGACAATTAAAAAAATAGACTATCACTGACAGAACAATAACTATAAACTTCAAGTTAAATTACTAAACTTGTAGTAACAGAAATTGGATCTGGTGATTTTAGAATCCACGGTAAAAAACAAAAACAGTAGTAGATCAAAGTTTTAGCAATAAACTCAAGCAACAACCAAGCTTCAATCAAAAGAGACTATCACTGACAATACAAAAACAACCCAGTAGAGAAAGAAGAAAAAAGCATATAGAGAAAGGATTGAAATGGAATAAAAGAAGGTTTACCAGAAAGAGACGAGACTTGGAGAGGAACTGAAAGTCTAATGGAGTAAGAAAGATAAACTCCTACCGAAGACAAAAGCAAGTTGATGAAGATGATGAAACAAGGCCGTGGGCTGTTGTTGAAGTGGAAAATTGGAAATGAGAGATGAAAGGAAGAAGTTAAAGAGAGATGAAAGGAAGAGATCAACGGTGAAGAGAAGAAATCGCAAATGGGAGAGTGACAAAATGTGTTAAGGCTTGATGGGTTGGATTTTGGACTAGCTGGTTGCTATAGTACCCCGGGTCTAACCGTAAGTTATTCAGGGTGAAATGACCCCCCGGTTTTTAGGTTTTTTTGACCTAGCTCACGAGCCAAGTCAGTTCAACCGGTCAAGTCGAGTTGAGTTTTAAAACCTTGACTTTAAAAAAAAAAAAAAAAGTAGTTAATTAATCATGCATTTATATCAAATAATACTTTAGAAGTGTCACAAACGTATTAAATTTGTCAATTGTTAAATATGCTGTAAACAGGTTTAATCTGTTAATTAGTAAATAAGACAAATTATTAAACGTGTTTTAAACGGGTCAAGTTATTAAACGTGTCATAATGGGTTGAAACATTTATGACACGAAATATTAAATAGGTTGAAACCTTTAGCATGAATAAGTAAATAGATTGGGTTTGGATTGAAACTTATTTGATACGATACGTGAACTTGTTTATTGATTTATTTGTAAAGCATACAAGACAATGTAAACTCGCTTGCTTAAATTAAAATTTCATAACGTTTGGGTAATAAGAGGGGGTTTATAGTCATTCTTGAGTACTTGGGGTTTACATATAAGGGAGAATGACTTACACATACCTAACGTTTGCCGAAATGACAGTTAGTACCCAAAAAGTTTTGAAACTATAAATAGGTACCTTCCGTCATATTCTGTTAGTGATTTTCGTTTGATAATAGTGAAAAGACTAAAATGCGCTTGAAAGTTTAATATTTTAAACCCCCTAGGTTTGCTAATATGACTAAATACCCCAATATATAAAAATTTTATAAAATAATAAAAACACCACCACCTACAGTGCAGTTAGGTCTGGCCGTCGAAGTCTGGCCAGGAAGGCCCTTGTATTACGACACAGCACATGCGGATGCGTCGCATGCATCTATCTGGTCTTTTCCGGCCGATCCGCCACTGATCTCGGCCGGCGTCGACGTCTGAGGGGCTTTTTCGGCCTCGGCGGCTGAAGCCTGGCCGGAAAATGCCAGATCGACGTGTTACGACAAAGATCCAACGGGTCTGTGACGTAACACAATTTTCCAGCAAGATTACGGCCTCGTCAGCCAGATCAACCACGGATCTTGCTGGAAAATGCCAAATCTACGAGTTATGACACAGTCAGGTAGGGTGCGTGCGTAACGCTAATTTTTCGGCCGATTCGCGATGGTGGCCGGAATCTAGCACTGCGGGTGGCGGGGGTGTTTTTGTTATTTTATAAAATTTTTATATATTGGGGTATTTAGTCAAATTAGCAAACCTAGGGGGTTTTTTAGAAATTTTTAAATTTATAAAAAACTAAAATATTAAACTTTCAAGGGCATTTTAGTCTTTTCACTATTATCAAATGAAAATCACTAACAGAACATGACGGAATGTATCTATTTGTCGTTTCAAAACCTTTTGGATACTAACTTGTCGTTTCGATAAACTTTGGGTATGCGTAAGTCGTTCGCCTTACTTATAAAAAGGAAACTTTGAGAGGTTTAGAGTAATTATTCCAAAAGAGAATATTAATTTAATCCTTCCATTTCTTGGTTTTTTTTTTTTTTTTGTCATTTAATTTTATTATAGGGTGAAATAAGTTTTAACTAGTACTTTATATAGTAGATGTCATTGGGGCACTCCCAATTTTAGGTAGATTAAAATTATGAGAATTATTATTTTTGTTTTTTTACCTCGATGCAGAGATAGGAACTATTTTTATAAGAACAATTATCGGGACGTTATGGTTTGTAATAACTCCCTTCAATGTTGTTCATTTCATCCAAGCTTTTGCTTAAATTTGATGATCTCCTCTAACATTTTACTTAATTATTATTGTCCTTTCTATAATTTTGCTAAAGTATCGTTTGATCAAGTGCTTCAAAAAAATCCAACCCTATTGGATGAGGGATCCCCAAAAAATTTTATTGTTGATGAGAAATGATACACCTAAAATTGAGAGTTAGTGCAAATGAAAATCCAAAAAAAAAAAAAAAAAAAAAAATTGTAAACAAGAAATTTTAAACATAATAAATAAAATTGAATTAATTATATCATTTTACTTATTTAATTTTTTTTTTTTTAAATTTTCCCTCTAAGGACCTATATACCCTTAAGATATTTACTTGACTCCACCTTAAAAATACGGGATTGTGTTTTAATGGGTTGAGATGAGAGTTTAATGTCCTTAATCATGGTCTCGAATACTGTCAAGGTTACCTCATACAAGAAATATTAGCAATACTCGATTTCTCATTCATTGACTACTATTTTGATTTTGTATAAAAAAACCGAACAAGGAACTCTTTTGTTTATAGAAAGTATAGGCTTAGCAACTTTTTATTTTTATTTTTTTGTCTTTATACACTATCAAGAAGGAAGTGCAAGCGTAAAAAAAGAAAATGTTGCTAGCATTCATTGACATAATACAAGGAACGTGATGGATAGTTTCTAGACTAGGGGGACATTTTAAAATTCTACAAAAAGTAAGGGGAGGTCGAAATTAAACCAAAAACCTAACAAAAACAACAGGGACTAAAATGATATTACACTCATTTTCCCGTGGACCAAACAAAACAAACCCAACCCACTGCACAGTTCGGAACTAGAATCTGAATGGCAGTAGTGTCTATGAGAGTAACTACCACACTGAGTTCTACAGCAATCCATCTAAAAGCATACTTTAAAAACCCACAAGAATTTCTTTAAATCCGAGCTTAAAAAACATTACAAAAAGGCCCCTCATGCCCTCCTTGAGTGAACAAACTCAACAGAGAAAGCTTCCTATACTGCTCTTTGACATCATGGACACGATCGTTCGTGATCCTTTTTACCAGGATGTCCCTGCCTTCTTTGGGTACTCGCTCTTTTGCTTTATTTGTTTATGTTTTTGTTAGAAATTGGGACGCCAAAGTCAAAGCCTTTTCGAAGAAAAAAAATAAAGTTTTATGTAAGCAATGAAAATGAATTAGTGTGAACAGAATTAGATTATTTGTGAAGAATTCTAATCAAATGAAGGGTAAAGAGAGATAGTGGGTGTTGGATGATGGCTTGAAACGCTGTCGTATTTGCACTTAAATGGAACGACGTCGCTTTGATCTAAATGACAGAAACAATCCTGAGCGTTGATGAAAAGAAGATCCAACGGCTGAAATTCAACCCTAATGTCAACCATATAAAAGCAGAATTATTTTGGCAGTTTATGCATTCTATTCATTTTTCATTTTATACAAGTCTTTCCCTTCTTCGTTAAACACCATCTTTGAGCCTTTAGGGTTTTCAATTTGGGTTGAGTGAATCCTGTAACTTGTTGATTAAGTGACTGGGTCAGGTCATTCTGGGTGTATTGTATCTGTTGTATTTAGGGATTGAAGGGTGTAATCTCTAGGGTGAGTTACGGGTTGAAGAAGGGGGTTTTGAGGGATTTGTGTTCTTTGTGTATTATCGCTGTGATTTAGGATTCGGGCGTGTAATCTGTGAGTTACGGTGAGGGATGTGCGTGTAATCGTGAATCTTGACAGATTAGTGCGGTGAGCTCGTGTGATTCTTGAGTTCAACGTGGACGAGCTTGCTCAACTATAGAGCAAGTGAACCACGGTAAATGGGTTGCTTGTTCTTTGTGTTTGGTGTGATTCTTGTTCTTGATCTGTTGCTGTTTTGGTTGATTCTTTCTATGAGTAGTTATAACAGTGGTATCAGAGCCATTTCTTGGAAGATTAGGGTTTCTTGTTGTGAAATTAGAGTTTCGAAAATTAGGGTTTCTGGAAATTGGGGTTTTTTTCGAAACTATGATTCCTTCTAGTCTCCAATAGGATCGAGGGAGTCAAATCTTTGTTAAGTTCAAAAGGCATATAGGTTGGAAACCGATGCGCCTTAAAAGCGCTGCGATAATTGGCAAAGGTACGGTGTAACAACGCCATGTACCTTCGTAAGTGCTAAGTTCTAAGAGGTATATAGGTTGGAAACCGATGCAGCATTAAAAGCGCTCGCGGTAATTGACAAATTCTAGTGTAGCAAAGCCACGTACCTTCTTAGATTCTTTGTTGTTTTCTTTATTTTCATTATATTGTAATGAGTACCACTCGTATGGAGATCTCCCAATATGATGGGAAGATCGATTTTAGGAGTTGGAAGAAAAAGATGAAAGCATTGCTCTCTCACAACAAGGTTGCCATCGCTCTGGAAGAGGACTCCGAAAAATGGCCAAAGGAGAAGTTGAAAAAGAAAGAGAAGATCAATGAGGAGGCATACAATCTGATAATCATGAATCTATCTGATAGCGTCCTCCGGAAGGTAGATGGAATTGAATCACCGATTGAACTCTGGGGTAAACTCACTACCTGGTATGCTTTGCAATCTGCCCCCAACCTAGCTTTTCTAAAGGAGGCTTTATTCTCTTATAAAATGGATAGTGCTAAGAGTATAGATGAAAACTTATATGAGTTTCTGAAAATGACCTTGGTCCTAAAAGGGACAGATCAAGCCTTAGGAGAAACCAGCCTAGCTATGATTCTATTGAATTCCTTGACTGAAGACTACCAAGTAGTCAAGAATGCCCTCTGATGCTCGGAGTGCATGCCAAATCTTGACCTAATAACAGAGGGACTTAGGGCTAGAGAATTAGAATTGAAAACTTCGAAAGGGCGGAATGGCACAAATCCTTTGTTAAGAGTAGACCAGAACCTAGTCACACTGGCAAGGGAAATCAGAATAATCAAGGGGCTAGAAATAAGAAAAAATGGAAGGGCAGTAACAAGCATAGAGGAGAGTCTAGAAAATGTTTCTTTTGTAATAAAATTGGGCATATTAAAAAGAACTGTTTTGAGTGTATTAAAAAGCAAAAACAAGGGAATACTGAGAATAACCTAGCTACTACTAGAAACACGGTAGAGCCTAAAGTCCTTACTGTGTCAATGAATGACACTGGTGAAGAGTGGGTGCTGAACTCAGGCTGTTCATTTCACATGAGTCCTAGGAGAGACTGGTTCCTGGATTTTGAAAGTGTTGAAAATGAAATTGTTTACATGGGAAACAATAATGCTTGCAGAGTAAAAGGGGTAGGCACGGTGACTCTAAGGGTTAACACTGGAAAAGTGGTAAAACTAACTAGGGTTAGATATATACCAGAACTTAAAAGAAACTTGATATCCCTTGTCACCTTAGATGAATCAGGATGTCGTTACAAAGCAGAACGTGGATGCTTGAACATATATAGGGATAACAACTTGATACTGACAAGAGAGAAAAGAAATGACCTTTATATTCTTTGTGGGAATCATTCCCAAAACTGTTTTAACTCTGTGATTACTTCTACTAACTTGTCCAATATTGAAAAGTGGCATTTTATATTAGGCCACATGAGTCAAAGGGGCATGAACATTCTGAAGAATAAAGGGCAGTTTGGTAAGGACAAGACCACATCCCTCGAATTCTGTGAGAATTGTGTTTTAGGGAAACATCATAGAAATAGTTTCACCAAAGGGACACACCTAGCCACTAGTCCACTAGAATACATTCACTCTGACCTTTGGGGACCTGGAAAAGTGAAGTCTTATGGAGGGAATAATTACTTCATGTCTCTGGTGGATGACTACAGCCGCAAGGTGTGGGTGTACTTATTGAAAACCAAAGATCAGGCCCTAGCTAGGTTTAAGGATTGGAAAACCTTAGTAGAGAACCAAATGGGAAAAAGGGTGAAGGTTCTTAGAACAGACAATGGGCTGGAATTCTGTAATCAAGAATTTGATAAGTTTTGTAGTGACCAAGGGGTTTTAAGACATAGGACAGTGACCTATACCCCACAACAGAATGGAGTGGCAGAACGAATGAATAGAACCCTCCTTGATAAGGTTAGGTGGCTATTAATAACCTCCAAACTCCTCACCTCATTTTGGGGAGAAGCTCTTACAACAGTTGCTTACATGGTAAATAGAAGCCCATCTACTGCAATAAACTTAAAGAGCCCTGACGAAATGTGGACAGGTAGAGTCCCAGCTTTAAGCCACTTGAGAGTTTTTGGGTGTGCAACTTATGCACACACCACAGGAGGCAAATTGGAACCAAGGTCAACCAAGTGCATATGCATGGGGTATCAAGAAGGGACCAAAGGCTATAGACTTTGGGATAGAGATACTTCAGGGGTTAAAATCATTGTGAGCAGAGATGTCATATTCAATGAGAGAGTTTTTCCTTGTAAGGAAACTAGAACCAAAACTGACCCCATGTCAAGAACAGATGATCCTTTCACCCAACCTGAAGTTACACCAATTGAGGTGGAGCTTCCTGTCCAAACTCAAACCAGCCAAGAAACTGGAGCTGTTACTTAACATGGAGAAGAAATTGGACAAACTGATCCAGAACATGAGGATGAGATAGAAACAATAAATGACACTGAGATCCAACCTGAACACTTGCAAGACTACCAGCTTGCAAGATACAGAACTAGAAGACAGGTAAGGGCACCCATGAGATATTCCTATGCTGACCTAATATACACTACCTTCCTTGCAGTTACTGAAGTACAAAGAAGAGAACCAGAAACCTATGAGGAAGCCATGTAGACAAAAGAAAGTGACCAATGGAAGGCTGCAATGGAAGCTGAAATGAAATCCTTGGAGGTGAACAGAACCTGGAAGCTTGTACCAAAGCCTAAGGATCAGAAACTTGTACAATGCAAGTGGCTGTTCAAACTAAAGGAAGGTATCACTGATAAGGATCCCCTCAGGTATAAGGCTAGACTTGTAGCAAAGGGTTTCACCCAAAGAGAGGGAATTGACTTCAATGAAGTTTTTTCCCCAATAGTTAAGTACAAAACCATAAGGCTTATGCTATCCATAGTAGCTCACCAGGATCTAGAGCTTGAACAATTAGATATCACAACTGCATTCCTTCATGGAGATCTTGAGGAAGAGATCTACATGAGCCAACCCTTAGGTTTCATAGATAAAAAGGCCCATAATCATGTCTGCCTACTATTGAAATCCTTATATGGTCTAAAGCAATCCCCTAGACAATGGTATAAGAGGTTTGACACCTTTATAGTAAGTATAGGATTCACTAAGAGTAAGTATGACATTGTTTCTACTTTCTTTGTTTTAGATGAAATACCTATTTACTTACTGCTGTATGTAGATGATATGTTACTAATAAGTAAATCAAAGCCTCTGATCTGTGAGTTAAAGAAGAAATTGAATGCAGAATTTGAAATGAAAGACCTAGGGGATGCTAGGAAGATTTTAGGCATGCAAATTGATAGAAACAAGAGTAAATGCAAACTGAAAATTCACCAGTGTTCATATCTGCATAAGTTAGTAGAAAAATTTGGAATGTCAGGGTCCAAAACTGTCTCAATGCCTTTAGCAAACCACTTCACATTAAGCAAGGCCTAATGCCCTAATACTGATGCTGAGTCAATTAGAATGGAGATCATTCCCTATGCTAATGTGATTGGATCCTTGATGTATGCTATGATTAGCACTAGACCTGACCTATCATTTGTGATATCATTACTGAGTAGATTCATGTCCAATCCTGGTATGGAACATTGGATAGCCCTGAAGTGGGTACTCAAATATGCTAGTGGGTTTGTAAATGTGGGACTGGAATACTATAAAAGATCTGCCTCACTTGAGCTGGATGGTTTTGTAGACCCTGATTTTGTAGGTGACAGGGACACTAGAAAGTCAACCACTGCATATTACTTTACCTTGGGGGGCAATTGCATCATCTGGAAGTCCCAATTACAGCCTATAGTTGCACTATCAACAACCAAGGCTAAATATGTGGCTGTAGCTGATGTATTTAAAGAGGCAATATGGCTTAAAGGGATCCTGAGTGAAGCAAAACTGACTGAACTGAGACCAACCATTTTCTCGGACAGTCAAAGTGCAATACATTTGAGTAAGAATCCAGTGTACCATGAGTGAACCAAACACATAGATGTTCACTATCACTTTGTGAGAGATCTGATCACTAGGGGGGAGATAATACTCAATAAGGTTCCTACTGAGCACAATCCAGCAGACATGGGCACGAAGATTGTTACAATTGCGAAGTTCAAGCATTGCTTGAACCTACTGTCCATTCAGTAAGCAATAGTAACAAGAGAACAATGAAGGACTCACTAAAGGCAAGCTGCACTAGTCTCTCTCTTCTTCGTTAAACACCATCTTTGAGCCTTTAGGGTTTTCAATTTGGGTTGAGTGAATCCTGTAACTTGTTGATTGAGTGACTGGGTCAGGTCATTCTGGGTGTATTGTATACGCTGTATTTAGGGATTCGAAGGGTGTAATCTCTAGTGTGAGTTACGGGTTGAAGAAGGGGGTTTTGAGGGATTTGTGTTGCTGTGTGTGTAATCTGTAATCTTGACAGTATTAGTGCAATGAGCTCGTGTGATTCTCGAGTTCAACGTGGACGTAGCTTGCTCAAATATAGAGCAAGTGAACCACGGTAAATCTGGTTGTTCTTGTGTGTGTTTGGTGTGATTTTTGTTCTTGATCTGTTGCTGTTTTGGTTGATTCTTTCTGTGAGTAGTTATAACAGTGGGGTTGTTTTGTTGGTTGTTATTTCAATAATGCTGATACAGTATCATGAGGATGAAATATTTTCAGTTTTCATGGTATTTGTCATTATAGAATTTTGGATTTTTCAATGTTGATGTGATTATAATCTAAGTAAGGGAAAGCTTCTTGAAGAGTAGATTGTTTGGTTTAGACTTTAGAGAATAGGTAGAGACTTTGTTCTTAATGGTAGTTTCTGATAAATTTTTTTTAAACTTGGAGAAAACAAATGTTTCTTTGAATATTATGGTTATTCTATAATGTTGGTATGGTATTGTATTGGAGAAGTTAATATATTGAATGAAGATGAATATTATTTTGGTTAATGGTTGATTTTGATGCGATGATTTAAAACATATCGGTTTCCATACCAATTCTGATTATATAATTGAGAATCGTGTAATTTAATTGTTGCTGATATTATAACATAAGAAAGAAAAGCTTCTTGAGTTGCATAAATATTAAATTTTTTTAATTTATTTACAACGTACAGTGTTTTTTTTTTTTTTTCTTACTTTTTGGAAACAGATGATACATGAATCTTAGGAGAATACATTTGGTTGGGAGTTTTCAGAAACAGTATTTGGATACTCAGCATGCCTTGCTCTTAATCTTTCCAGTTATTTTCTTATATATTAAGGTTGCGATAATCAAAATGAGAATTTATGCTCAGAATGCCTATGAAGGAACTAATAGAATGCAAGCACCCAACTGCATGGATTGAATTCAAAAAGGGGCTGATTGATGAGGTATGTGCGACACTAATGTCCAAATATTAGCTTTCATTCAGTTGAAGGAACTCATTTTTCAGTTAAATTGATTTGAGGCATCATTTGTAGTAGTGAATGATTAAATTTGTACAGTATAGAATGTTGAGTGATCAATTTTATTAAGTAATTAGGTCAATTCGTGTTCGAAATTTGAAAAGTCATAAAAGGATTTTATATCCTTGTATTTATTTTGACTGCATAATGATTATATTATTGTTTTCTTTTTGTGTTTGTGTGTCCTTTTTATATTTTGAAGTCTGCGATTGCATTGAAACACAAGTTGGATTTTGGAATTTAAAATTGTTGATCACTAATCACTATTTCTGGATTGTTTAACTTGTTGGAAATATGGAGTGATCTCTCCTCCCAAAAGTTGAGGATCTTTACAAAGTTATGCCCCTGTTTTTTTGGCAATTTCTCTTATTCTCTTCATCGTGTAAATTTGATAGATTTTAGCCTTACTAACTCCCTTCTGCTATAAAATCCGCTCTATTGTTTTCTTAAATTTACGTCAATTGATCATCTAAATGAGCTGTTCTTTGCTTTTGGTTCCTATCAAATGTCCTATACTAATGTGTTTTGTCTTATTTTAGATGGAGTTAGCCAGAAAATTCTTTAAAGACGGAAGGCCTTTCAATTTGGAAGGTTGGTATGAGCTTTGAAAATCTAGTGCCTGCCATGTTAGAGCGGAGAGCATGTTCTGGGTTTTGCGTGAAAATTGTTTTGGACTTCAGTACAAGAAATCATATAAAACGTATTTATTTATTTATTTTAACTGAGTTTTGGTTCAGTAACAATGCAACTTATATTTGTTATTTTCTTTTCTTACATGTGATTAACTGCATTGTTTGTTTGATTCTTTTTCAAAACAAGTTTCAGTTACATACATGAACCAAGCAAATATGAATAATTGATAACAAATTGTTAATTAACTTTTAATCCAACTAAAATCTAACTCTTATACAGTAGCAGTTTTTGTACTGGTTAGTGGTCTGTATCTTATCATTTTGTTTGTAATTTTCTTATGTCATGAATCACTTTAGCCTGTCCTTTTTATCCTTTCCATCAGTTTAATCAAATTAGAAAGTGAAACGCAGTATATTAGTGTAATATTTTGAGAATCAATTGCAGATATTCTGATTTATCTTTATTTCTGAATGACTATTCCTTGGATATGTTTATATGCTCTATGTTCTCTTTCTTCTATGGATCTGTCCATCCTTATTTGTAAAATACTGATTTTAACTAAAAATCTCTGCAGGACTTAAAAATTGTATGAGAAGAGGATATTATTACATAGAAGGTGTTGAAGAATTGCTTTTTGATTTAAAACAAAACAACTATGAGATGCATGCTTTCACTAATTATCCTATCAGGTAAGATGAACTTGGTTTTTACTTTTGGAGGGTCTTTTGACCAACCTAAGCACAGAAAAAAGAAATTTATGCACAAACTTCTTTCTTTTAAAGTATATGGTAATACACAATAACCATTGCTTAAAATTTCTGTTCACATTGAAGTTAGTGGAAAGAGTGAGTATCTCACACATGCTGCATATCTTCTGCAGAGAGTGCCTATCTAATTGGTTTAAAAACTTTTTATGAATATACAATATTGCCTCTAGGTATAGCATAAATACCTTTCATATCCATTATTAAATCCTCATTCCATACAAAGAATAAGCAATTTCTTCTTTGTCTTCTAAATCGGTTCTGCATCCAGCAAGATGTATCAATCTTTATTATTATTTTTTTTTTATATTTTATTAGGTGCATGAGAGCTAAAACTTTCCAAATTGGAATTGATGAAAACATTTTATCAAAATGGTGGCCAGTGAGACGGAGGAAGCTCTAGCTCGGTAGAGCACATAGCCCGCTTCACGAAACTGATTAGTTGCCTTTCAATATATAGAGTGCATGATAAAATTAGTGCCTCCGCCATTTCCACCACCTCAGTCAGGAAGGAGTTTCATTGATCAAGTTTCACTTTTTCGGAGGGAAGCAAAAACAATCGGGTGTCCCTCATTTCTGCGCTTCCTAGCCTCCTTGTCCATCCAGGTGATACAGCTACATATATTCTGTAAATAACTTTACCTTTCTTCTCCCATCTCAAACCTAGATACACAGACCTAGAAAGAAATGCCCATCTCCTAATTGAAAAAAATATATAGATGTTAGCCAGTTAATTCTGTACTATTATTGTAATATGTAGATGTAATCTTTTAAATTCTTTAATATCTTCCTTTTCCATGTTAAATGAAATTCACTCTTGAGATGTTTTGTTTTAATTAGTTAGTGTAGAAAGCGTTTTCAGGTGGGTAATTATTGCTACTTTGACTTTGGCATTCAGACTTGCAATGCTAACTGAAAAAATATATATAGATGTTAGCCAGTTATTTCTGTACTATTATTGTTTTCTTTGCTTTTTATTCTTTTGGTATTTTGATCTGTTTGTCTTTTGTCCTTTAGGCGAAAACTTTAAGCAACAGTAGCCTCGTATATAGATTGGTTGAATAAATTTTGTACTTATTTATTTTGTTGTGTTTTGTTCAATTCTTCAGGTCCCATGTTTTATGTTAGGTTTTACCAGTATTCAGATAATGTCACTTGTTGGAGAATGATTCAAATTTGACAGCTGTGATATCAACTCTTTGACCGAGTCATATGCAGATACTTCATGGCTCCTTGATTTTCTATTTTCTGTTCCTTAGATCATGTCAATGATAATAATCTCTACTTTTAAGTTAGTTTGTTATTATGTACTGCCTATTTAAAGGCCTATTGAGTACTTCAGTTGTAAGTCAATAAGGATCAATATTCAGCTTATAGATCTTCTACTCTTCTCTTAGTCCCCTGTTTTTCTCTATTGTTCTGCACTCTAACTAACATTGTGGTATCAGAGCAAGGCTTCGGTCTTTGACTGGGCGAACAAAAACAAAAAAAAAGGGGCAGTGAGTGTATCCAAATGGCAGGAAATGGGAGTTCAGTAACCACACAGCCGCTTTTACCTGTTTTTGACGGTGAGAAGTATGAGTATTGGAGCATCAAAATGAAAACCTTGTTCAAATCTCAAGAGCTATGGGATGTGGTTGAGCAAGGGATCACTGTAGACGGAGCGGGTTCCGATGAAGAGCAAAGATTAAACAAAAAAAGGGACTCTAAAGCCCTGTTCTTCATTCAACAAGCAGTTCATGAGTCAATTTTTTCAAAAATAGCAGCAGCAAATACAGCCAACGATGCTTGGATGACTTTGCAAATGGTGTACAAAGGCTCCTCGAAAGTAATCACGGTGAAACTTCAATCTCTTCGTCGTGATTTTGAAACCTTGCATATGAAAAATGGAGAATCAGTGCACGATTATCTATCCAGAGTAGATGCAATTGTTAATCAAATGCGGACCTATGCGGCGAAGTTTCTGATCAGGACTATAGTTGCAAAAGTATTGCGGAGTTTGACTCCAAAATTTGATCATGTAGTTGCAGCTATTGAGGAGTCCAAAGACTTAGCTACATACTCATTTAATGAATTGATGGGATCTTTGCAATCCCATGAGGCAAGATTGACTAGGGCAGATGAGAAGAATGAAGAAAAAGCTTTTCAGGTGAGAGGGGAGGTATCCAATCAAAATGAGGAAAAGGAGGTAGCTAGTAGGGGTCGTGGTAGAGGAGGATTCCGCGGAAGAGGTGGTCATGGAAGAGGACATGGTAATGAGCAAAATGATGAAATGCAGCGCTAAGAGGTAATAGAAGTGGTGTCCAGGTGTTACTACCGCAAACGGTTTGGACATGTAAAAGCTGAATGTTGGAAATTGAGGGAAAAGCATGCAAGCTATGCAGAACAAGAGGAAGAGGAGGTTAAGCTATTCATGGCCTATCATGCAGACACAACTTCTTCCAACAACATTTGGTTTCTGGACAGCGGATGCTCTAATCACATGACAGGAATAAAGTCATTGTTTACGGAGCTTGACGAGTCTTACAAGCTAAAGGTGAGGCTCGGAGATGACAAACAAATGCAAGTAGAAGGCAAAGGTACTGTGGCAATCAATAATGGTCATGGTAATGTAAAGCTCCTTTATAGTGTCTATTTTATTCCACATTTATCTCAAAACTTGTTGAGTGTTGGGCAACTTATGGCTAGTGGGTATTCCATTTTGTTTGATGATGTCTCTTGTGTGATTAGAGATAAAAAGTCAGATCAGATAATAGTTGATGTTCGTATGACACCAAATAAGTTATTCCCACTTGAAGTTTCTAGTGTTGAAAGTCATGCACTTGTTGTCAAAGAAAATAGAGAGTCTACTTTGTGGCATTTACGGTATGGGCATTTGAATGTAAAAGGTTTGAAATTGTTGAGTCAAAAGGAAATGGTGTTTGGGTTGCCCAAAATTGAGTCATTAGATCAGTGTGAAGGGTGCATATATGGGAAACAATGTAAAAGACCATTTCCTACGGGGAAGTCTAGAAGGGCATCTAGTTGTCTTGAGATTATACACGCTGACTTGTGTGGTCCTATGCAAACAAAATCATTTGGTGGGAGCAGATATTTTCTATTGTTTACAGATGACTACATTCGCATGAGCTGGGTTTATTTTCTACAATTCAAGTCAGAAACATTTGAGAACTTCAAGAAGTTCAAAGCACATGTTGAAAAGCAAAGTGGCAAATGCATTAAGGTGCTTCATCTTGACAGAGGAGGTGAATTTTTGTCTCATGAATTTATTCAGTTTTGTGAAGAGCAAGGTTTACATAGGGAGTTGACTGTTCCGAGCACACCAGAGCAAAACGGCATCGCTGAACGAAAAAATCGAACCGTTGTCGAGATGGCGAGAAGCATGTTAAAGGCCAAGGGACTACCAAATAATTTATGGGCAGAAGGCGTCTCTCTGCTGTCTACTTGTTGAATATATCACCAACAAAGGCTGTTCCAAACCGAACACCATATGAGGCTTGGACCTGGTAGGAAACCTTGGGTAAGTCATTTAAAGGTTTTTGGTTCTGTTGCCTATGCTTTGATTGCTTCACATAATCGAAGCAAACTTGATTATAAATCAACAAAATGTATTTTTGTTGGTTATTGCTCTCAATCTAAAGCATATAGGCTGTATAATCCTGTGTGTGGAAAAGTGATTATTAGCAGGAATGTAGTTTTCAATGAAGAGATAAGTTGGACTTGGCATGAGAATTCAGATGGTGTTCAATTTGAAATTTCAACTGAAAATAGTGCTCCACGAACTGAAGTACAACAACCATCTTTTTCAAGTCCTTCGACTTCATCAAACTTGTCTTCTTCAAGTTCATCTTCAGAGGAAACATCTCCAAGAAAATTCAGATTGGTAAGGGAGATTTATGAGAATACACAAGCCTTGTTTGTAGCTGATCCAACAACATTTGAAGAAGCAGCAGAAAAAGAAGAATGGCGTAGTGCCATGAAAGAAGAAATTGCAGCAATTCAAAGAAATGAAACTTGGGCGTTGATGGATTTGCCTGATGGTAAAAATGTAATTGGCCTAAAGTGGGTGTTCAAAACTAAGTATCATGCAGATGGAAGCATACAAAAGCGCAAGGCTCGACGGTGGCAAAGGGTTACTCACAAAAGCAAGGTATCGACTTCGAAGAAACATTTTCTCCTGTTGCTCGATTTGAAACGGTGAGAACCATCTTGGCGTTGGCTGCACAATTGCGATGGCCAGTATATCAATTTGATGTTAAATCAGCATTTTTAAACGGCGAGTTGCATGAGGAGGTATATGTTACTCAACCCGAAGGATTCATAGTTGAAGGGAAAGAAGAGAAAGTGTACAAGCTGCGAAAAGCGCTTTACGGGTTGAAGCAGGCTCCACGGGCATGGTACAGCAAAATTGACTCCTACTTTCTTGATAATGGCTTTGAAAGAAGTAAGAATGAGCCCAATCTTTATTTGAAAAGACAAGGTAAAAATGATCTTCTCATTATTTGCCTTTATGTGGATGATATGATTTATATGGGTTCCTCTTCTTCTCTCATTAATGAATTCAAAGTTTGCATGAAGAAAAAGTTTGAAATGACAGACCTGGGCATGCTGCACTTTTTTCTTGGGCTAGAAGTGAAGCAAGTTAAAGATGGAATCTTTGTGTCACAAAGAAAATATGCTACTGATTTACTTAAAAGGTTTAACATGTTGAATTGCAAGATTGCAGCTACACCTATGAATTTGAATGAAAAGTTGCAGATTGATGATGGTACTGAACAAGCAAATGCAAGACATTTTAGAAGTTTGGTTGGGGGTTTAATCTATTTGACTCATACGCGGCCAGATATTGCTTTCTCAGTAGGAGTCATTTCCAGATTTATGCACTGCCCTTCAAAACATCATCTTGGAGCTGCAAAAAGAGTGTTGCGATATATTGCTGGAACAATTGATTTTGGGTTGTGGTATGGTTGTGTTTCAGAATTCAAATTGTTTGGTTACACTGACAGCGATTGGGCCGGATGTTTGGAGGATAGAAGGAGCACTTCCGGTTATGTTTTTTAATCTTGGTTCAGGTGCCATATGCTGGAGTTCAAAGAAGCAAGCAACAGCAGCCTTGTCTTCATCTGAAGCGGAATATGCAGCAGCAACTTCAGCAGCATGTCAAGCAGTTTGGTTAAGGCGAATTCTTGCAGACATCAGTCAAGAACAAAAGGAAGCAACTGAAATTTATTGCGACAATAAAGCGACAATCGCGATGACTAAGAATCCAGCCTACCATGGAAGAACAAAGCATATTGACATTCGGGTTCATTTTATTCGAGATCTTGTATCAAATGAGTCAATCATTTTAGAGTACTGTAATACTAAAGAACAGGTTGCTGATATTCTAACAAAATCCCTTCCTCGAGACAAGCATGTCTATTTCAGGCTTCAACTTGGTGTTTGCAATTTTGAATCAAAGGGGAGTGTTGGAGAATGATTCAAATTTGACAGCTGTGATATCAACTCTTTGACCGAGTCATATGCAGATACTTCATGGCTCCTTGATTTTCTATTTTCTGTTCCTTAGATCATGTCAATGATAATAATCTCTACTTTTAAGTTAGTTTGTTATTATGTACTGCCTATTTAAAGGCCTATTGAGTACTTCAGTTGTAAGTCAATAAGGATCAATATTCAGCTTATAGATCTTCTACTCTTCTCTTAGTCCCCTGTTTTTCTCTATTGTTCTGCACTCTAACTAACATGATTGTGTATGGCACTAACATGCTTGAATATTTGTATAGAGCAATAAATATATGTATTAATGCTTACTATAGTAATATAGTCTTTATGTATTCATTGATTAATATCGTTGAGGGTTACCTATCCCGTTATTACGTTCTTTTGGATTACAAAGAGCTTGATATGTATCTGAACCAGACAATTTGGCCATGCTTCTTGCAACATGCAGCGTAAATTTTACAAAGATGACATATGATAATTACCCATCTCATTTCTATAGTTTTTGTTGGTTCTCAAATTATTAGTTTTATAGTGAATGAAACAGTTTATAATTCTTAATTTGGTTGCCAAGATCTCTGTTCTATCTTTAATATTCTCATCAATGAAGGAACTCATTTTGCTTTTTGTTCCCCTGCATATCTCATATTTTTTTTTGAAATGTGATGTTATTTTGCCATAGGAGCATAGAATGTATGATGCCTGTCCATGGAATTTATTACATGGTGGGACTTTGTGGTTCCAGAGTTTGACTTAATAACCTCATGGTCTTGTAGGCCCCGTCTTTCCAATAGTGATAGACTGATAGCTGCTCCACTAATGTTGAGGTATTTGACTGTATCAATGATTAAAAGTTTTAAACCAGATTGTCAGTTATTATGTTCGTTCATCTTTCTGGTTATAATGGTGATGCAGAACATCCCTCAATCCTTATCAAGCTGAGTCACCCCCTTTTTTTTGTTCCCCGGGGGAGGAGGGGGAGGGAGGGATGATGGGGATTGTGAATTAATATTAACATATTATGAGAAGTTATTACTGGTCATCTTATTACAGTTTGTGCCATCTTTTGTTTGATATATTTACCTGATTTCTTTTAGGAAATCTTCGCTTGGAAAGCAAGGAAGGCCCTGCATGGCTTATTGGCAAAATTGAGTTGAGAACAGTTTTGTTTAGGTTTGACTGGGAAGTTCCCCTGACGTTGTGCTGGGTATAATCACTAATTTATTTGCCTTGATTTGCTGGGTCGTCTTATTGGGTTACTAATGCACATTTAGTATGATTCAGGTTGTTATTGCAATTTTCTATTTTGGAAAGAATTTGTTCCTATGTGTGATATGTTTTAGTTGGTTTATTGTGAAATCTGAAGAAATTGATAGTCCTGAAAAAAATTTGGATTTCCCTGCAAAGCAACGCAAAATATGTGTCAAGGACCCAACCCCTAAAGAGCTGGTAGCTGTAAGTGACTAACCTTGGAACCTCACCTACAATTTGAATGTAAGGTTTGTGTTACATGTTGTCTTCAATCTTTGTTGTTTGAATTTTGGACAGCTTCAGTCAAACACTTGTCAAAAGACCGAAAGAAAGAGCAAATTCTTTTTTTGCAGTAACTTTCTCTTCTTATGCCCCCTTTCCTTCCCTCCGCATTCTGTAGTTTTATTTTATTAAAACATCGAATAAGAGCTGTTGCACTAGGTAGTTAATGTTTGATGACAGAATGGCACTTGATGAGGATCCTGATTACATAAATGCTTTGATAGTTATGGGGCAGACTCAACTGCAGAAAGGACTGCTAGCGGAGGCTATTGAATATTTGGAAGCGTGCTCTCTCCAAGGTCCGTCTAGTTTAATTTAATTATCTTATGTTTTTTTCACAATCAGATGTTTAGGATATAAAGTAGGATTTATATAGGCGGGAAGCATGCTTTATGCATGATTTATGGTAATTACAGAAGTTTAAATAAAAGCGTTTTATTATGTTGGAAAGAGCATATAAAACCTTCATACATTGTGATTTAGTCACACCCACATTTATTTTATCCTAGCTTTTGATTCTTTCTAATTTTGAAAGTATTTTTTCTTGCTCATATCAACGTTTCTGCTGTGTCATTAACTAAAAGTTGCTTCTTTGACATCCCATCAGCTCTTCATCTCCAGCCATCCCACAAAAGTTGAAAATATTGATCTTTTAATTGTTGCTTCTCAGTTGGGCCGGTGTTGCCTATATAAGACAGGTAAAACTCAGTGATGCTTTTGGGATTCTACTCACTACTCTGAAATAAAAGGTCATGAGCGTAACATATTATTCTCAAAACTATGCCACAATTTGAGTTCAATTTTAGGACCCAGCCATGGGCCACTGTAAACTTTTTGAGCTCGGTGAGCAGGCTTAAAAATATAATTACTCGATGAAGAAGGGCATTCATTTTTTTTTCATTTGTTTCCATTTTCTTGTGTATGTTACAGGGGAAAATGGCTGAAGGAATTGTACACCTGGAAAGAATTGCAAATCTGGAAGAGCTAGAGGAAAAAAGTTCCAAAGCCCATTATTATGATGGATTGGTATTACTTTCAAGGTATGAATTTACACAATCACTTCTCAAGTGTTTTTTACTTATAACCTGATATTCGCTCATCTCAGAATTGATCAATATTGTCATTGCAATTTATGTCTATTGTTTGGGCACTAACTACTGGGGTTTTCAGTGCTTTATGTAATGTAGGTCGCAAGGCTGAAGTTGTAAAGCATCTGCATTTGGCTGCTGCTTATAATCCCGAGTATAATGAACTACTGCAACAATTTGAAAACGACGACGATGATTTTACAAGTGAGCTTACCAGCAGCAGGAGAGGAGATTACTTATTTATTTGTAAAGTGTACAAGACGATGTTGTAAACTCATCTGCTCGAGGCCACGTTCACAACATATTCATATCCCATAAGTTTCCGGACTATCAAGATTGTAGAGTCCTGCAATAATTCCCAGTCTCGATCGATCAACTCGTGATAAGCATTCTGGGGAAGTTTTGTTGTAAAAAAGAGAACGATAAGTATTTTATTCCTTTGTTTAGTGAATTATATTATACATTGAAATAAGTTTTATCTAGCGCTTTGAATGGCAGATACTAGATAGTGCACCGCGGCACTCCAAATTATGAGAACTGATTCGTTTTTTCGACTTAGAAAGAAGAGAGAGGAACTATTTTTTCAAGAATAAGAATTTAGAATTGGGACATTATGTTTTGTAATAAAATCCCTTCAATATTATTGATTTGCCCCAATGCCCTTAAGCTTTTGCTCAATTTTGATTTTCTACCCTAACATTTTACTTTAATTATTATTGACCTTTCTGAGATTTTGCTAAGGTATTGGTAACTACTGCTCATGTTAGGTTTGGCAAAAATACTTGATGGGATCGGTTGCCTGGAAAAACCCAATCTCACTGGACAGAGTTAATCCTCGAATGGGGAGTCGGGCCTAGGATAGAGTTAGTCTTGTCCGCGCCCCATATATATTATGTTAACTCTTGTGTTAAACTACTCTGATAATATATTATTTTTGTTATAAAATGATGAAAGAAAGAAAAGCATAAAAAACAAGGACAAAATTTATTATGAAATAAGAAAAGAGAAAGGTTGCACTTGCAGTATAAAGCAAAAGAAAAGCAAATGGCATGAAGAAGGAAGGTCTATATTACATAATGCATCTTGGAAATGAATGATTCAATCCTTGGCCTTCACTCCCAAGACTGCTTTTCTATATTACATAATGCACCTTGGAAACCAAGCAGCCTTGACATGTCATAGATTTTGACGCATTAACATGTTATAAAAGTAAAGAATGATGTTGTAACAAGGATGAAACCAAGCAGCCTTGGCAGCAAAGGCAGAGGATGGAATCATTCAAAAAATTTCAGGATGAATTACATGCTTTCCTTCTTCATATAAATCACTTTTCTATGCTCAAACTTTTCTCTTTTCTTATTCTGCGTTCGTCCTCCTAAATACCCTTGCTTGAAATCATATATACCTTCCTCCTTCACTCAAAGATGCATTACATACCTTCCTTCTTCACACCATTTAATTTTCTTTGCTTTATGCTGCAACCTTTCTCTTTTCTTATTTCATACAAATATTTCTTCTTCTTTTTGTGCTTTTCTTTCTTTATTTTTATCATTTCATGACGCAAATAATATATTATCAAAGTAATTTAACACAGGAGTTAAAATTGAAGTAGATTTTAAATATATATCTTGCTATACTTATATATGATTTTATACGTAAAATTTGACTGTGTAGTAAATTTGTTTTTTATACCCAACTAATTGTATTCTTCATGTTCAGTGTAGATATTGATATTCTCTTTCCAAAGACATTTCTTATAGAATAAACCAATTGTAGATTCTAACACCCTAACATGATATAAAAGTAAAGAAAGATATATGTTGTAATTAATAAGGATGGAACCAAGTAGGCTTGACAGCAAAGGCAGAAGATGAATTACATGCTTTCCTTCTTCAAATAAATCACTTTTCTTTGCTCAAACTTTTCTCTTTTCTTATTTCATTTATATACTCCTCCTTTTTGATTTGTGCTTTTCTTATTCTTATCATTTGTCAAATTGCATTCGTCCTCTTTGTTACAAACTAGCTCACAAAATCTCTCCTAAATACCTTTGCTTATATTTTATCCTTCTTTCACCTTCAATCATTCAAATAGAATTCTCTCTTTCACCTTGCTTGAAATCATTTCACTTCTTTTCCGTTTGTTCTTATCATTTCACAACACTCAATCATTCATTCTTTAATTAATTTCTTCATCTGATTCTGTTTGTGTCCTCCTCTTTGTTGCCAACTAAGCCACTAAATTTCTCCTAAACCTTTTCTTCAAATCCTTTCTTTTATCCTTCTCTCACCTTCAAAGAGTACTTAGTAGCAAAAAAAAAAAAAAAAAAAAGCCATGGAATTTCTTTCTTCAATTACTGTGGAGGTTGGAAAGTGCTGGTTCGCAGCTGCTGGTGATCAACTTGGTTACTTGTTTCATTACAACAACAATGTTGAAAACTTGAAAAAGCAAGCTAAGAAGCTGGCAGGTGGCAGAGACATGGTGCAAAAGAAAATCGAATTTGCTGAAAGAAATGGAGAAATCATCTTCGCTAATGTTCAAAGTTGGATAGCTGAAGCTGATAATATTTCCACAAGAGCTCAAAAGTTTTTTGAAGATGAAGACAAAGCCAACAAGAGGTGCCTCAAAGGGTGGTGCATTAATCTCAAACAACGTTATCAATTCAGTAAGGAGGCAAAGAAGCATACTCTGGTGATTTCTGATTACCTCCAGGAAGTGGGAAACTTTGAGAGCGTGTCTTGTCCTGCTCCTCCATCTGGAATTTTATCGTCATCTAAAGTATTTTATTCTGGGCCTTTCCAATTTAGAAATTCAATCAAGAGGAAAGTTATGAAGGCGTTAATTGATGATCATAATGTCAGCATAATTGGAATATGTGGAATGGGGGGTGTGGGTAAAACCACACTAGTTAAAGAAATCAGCCAACATGTAAAAGAAGCTAAGATGTATGGCGCTGTAGTGATGGCGGTTGTCTCTCAAACCCCTAATATTATGAAGATTCAAGGCGATATTGCTGACGTGTTAGGTGCAACGAACTTCTTGCCGGCTAATTCTGAAAAAGCAAAAGCAAGTTTCCTATGGGATACAATCAAGAAGAATGAGCGAATTCTAATTATTTTAGATGATGTTTGGGAAAGAATCAAATTGGATGAGATTGGTATTCCTTTTGGGAGTGACCATAGAGGTTGTAAAATTTTAATCACCTCTCGAAGCACAACTGTATGTAATCAAATGGAGTGTCAGGAGATATATACAGTTGAAACTTTATCAAAACAAGAATCTTGGGCACTTTTTAGCAAGATTGTCGACTCGAATGTCGAAACTTCTGACATAAACTCCATTGCAAGAGTGATAGCTGCCAAATGTGGTGGCTTGCCACTTGCAATTGTAACAATAGCAGGAGCTTTAAAGGGCGAGAACAAGCATGTGTGGAGCAACGCGGCACGACAACTTCAAAAGTCCAACCCATCTGACATCCAAGGAGTGGAGGAGATCTTATTTTCGTCCTTGGAACTGAGCTTGAATCATCTACGAAAAGTGGAGTCAAAATTGCTTTTCTTACTTTGTAGCTTATTTCCAGAGGATTACAAAATTCCAATTGAAGTTTTAGTGAGATACGCAATTGGTCAGAGGTGGTTTAAAGACGTTGATGAGACAATAGAAGATGTCAGAGATAGAGTTCATGCTATTGTAAGTACCATCATTTCTTCCTTTCTCTTAATTGATGATGGTGAAGAGTATGTTAAAATGCATGATGTAGTGCGGGATTTCGCATTAAACATAGCTCCTAAATACAACCACCAATTCTTGGTAAAAGCTGGCATTGGTCTACGAGAGTGGACAAATAGAGATACATGTGAAGATTTCACATGCATCTCATTGATGTCAAATAATACTATGGAGCTACCTAATGAGTTGGAATGCCCAAAGTTGCAGGTTTTGATGTTGCAAGGCAATTTTAAGATTTTTTTTCCTAAGAATTTCTTTCAAGGAATGAAAAATCTTAATGTTTTAAACTTGAGTGGATTCACGCTCTTGTCGTTGCCTGATTCACTTTCATTTCTTTCAAATCTTAAAACATTGTATGTTAATGGTTGCAAGTTGGGTGACCTATCAATGATTGGAGGTCTAAGTAAACTAGAGATTCTTAGCCTTTCCAGATCTTCTATTCAAGAGATCCCTGATTCTTTTAGCCAATTAAGTAATCTCAGGTTATTAGATTTGAATAATTGTTGGGAGTTAACACTAATACCTCGTGGTGTAATATCCTCTCTTAAAAAGTTAGAAGAGTTGTACCTTAATAGATTTTGGCAATGGGAATATGAAAGTGAAAATTCGAAAAGCAATGTCAATCTTGTTGAGTTACAAGCTTTGTCTCGATTAACTCATTTAGAGATTAATATTCCAAACCTTGACCTCTCACCAAAATTGTTGGTATTCCAAAATAACCTATCCAACTTTAAATTAAGAATAGGTTATAGTGAATATTTTGATGCTTCTATGGATGAGAGTAGATACTCAAGAAATATGCTTGTCTCACAAACCAACATTTCAAAAATATATGACTGGGTTAAAGGTTTGCTCAAAAGAACTGAGCATCTACTTTTAGAGAATATTGTTAATTTAAAGAGTATTAGTCATAACCTAGTTGAAGAAGGGTTCAATGAATTGAAGTGTCTTTTAATCGCATCTTGTGAATCATTGGCGTATATATTTGATTGTAAAGATATTAAGATTGCAGAGGGAGAAACCAAGTTACTATCATCGTTAGAGCTTCTAGAATTGGAAGAATTGCCCGAGTTGTCACATATATGGAATGGTGACCATCAATCCATAAGTCTTTGTAGCTTGAAGAGAGTAAAACTTTGGTTATGCAATAAGTTGATAAAACTATTTTCAGCAACTCTACTCCAAAGCCTTATTTGTTTGGAAGAAATAGATATAAGGTATTGCAATAATTTAGAGGAGATCTTTGAGAAGAAAGAAACTTTGGATGAGGAGTTAGACCACACCATAACCTCCCCAAGTTTGGGAAACCTGACTACTATACAAATAAATGATTGTGATAAATTAAAAAACCTCTTCAGCCCTTCCATTGTCAAATGCCTAGTGAAGCTCAAAAGTCTTCAAATATGGGGATGCTCAACAATAGAAGAAATAGTCACAAATGAGAAAGGAGAAAAAGAAGCATCAATAGAGAGGATAGTGTTTCCTAGTTTGTACTACTTGGACCTTTATTATTTGGACAACTTCACTTGTTTTAGCTCTGGATCATATACTATTGAATACCCAACATTGGAGAGGATAGAGATATGGGGATGTGGAAAAATGAAGACCTTTGGTTATGGAGAGCAAGTGACACCCAAGCTTAACAAAGTGTTTGTCGAGGGGTATGAAGAACGTTGGAATGGCAACTTGAATGCCACAGTGCAAGATTACTTCAATGAACAGGTATGTAGTTAATGATGAAAGAGCTACATTACATGTTGTAATTAATATTGTAAAGTTTTACCATTTTGCATTGATGATCTTCTCATTGATGCACTTTATTTGAATTAAATGTATATAAATATGACATTCAAATCAATAGAGTAACCCTAACCTATTGTTTTAAGATTTGAGATATAATGAATAAGCTTATCAACATTCATGCTAAGCATATTAAAAGCGCCTAACAGTGGCCGGTTGGTAATGTTTTTGACTTTTTATATGCAATCTTTTTCACAAACAATTGTTTCTTATAGGTTTTGTTTTATAATTATAATTATAATTAATTTTTTCAAATAAGTTGTTTTCATTTTTTTTTTTAAATCTCTTAATCCTAATAAATAATTTTGTTTCTTTTCTTAATAAAATTATAATAAGTTCAATTTATTATGTGAATATTGTTTTCATTTTTTTTTCAATATATATATTAAATAATAAATCTTGTTATATTAATTGTGTGACAATTTTTTATATTCTATATTTGAAATTATACATTTTAAATAATAAAGTTCAAATGTTATCTATTATTAATAAACTAATTGCTTTTGTAGGTGAATGAGGCAGAAGAATTAACTCAAACTAGAGAGTGAAAAAGGTATGAATCATGATTTATCATATTATTTATTCAGTATTATTGAATAACACAAGAAATTTGCTTAATTGTTCCTATGATTGTATATATATTCAATCTTGTTGGATACTGTTCTCATTTTTTATTTTTTAAAACCAAGTTAATATTTAGTTATCAATTAAAATATTCACATAAAAAAATTAGTTTATACCTTATATTGAATTTTAGGGTATTTTAGTGACTATCATTTACATAATTAATTTTTTATTTGAAAATCCTTCCTAAAGTACCATTTATTTTTTAAAATCTTCTCTTTGTAGTTTGTTATTGTTCTTTCTCAACTTCCTTTTTCTTTTTGTTTGTAGTTTGTGATTGTTTTTAAACACAATAGTTATAGCTGCTAGTTGCTTCTTTCTCTTTACATAACCAATTAAACAAAAATTTGCCTCATACAAATTCAATACACAAAACCAATAAATAATTTTGTATCTTAATAAAATTATAATAAGGTTATTTTATTATGTGAATATTGTTTTCATTTCTCTTATATATATATATATATATGTGTGTGTGTGTGTGTGTGTGTGTGTGTGTGTGTGTGTATAAAATAAATCTCATAATATTAATTGTGTGATAACTTTTCATATTCTACATTTTAAATAATAAAGTTCAAGTGATGTCTATTATTAATAAGTTTATTGTTTTTATAGGCAAATCAAGCAAGCGGATCAAAAGATGGTATGAATCTTGTTTTATCATATTATTTATTCAATATTATTGACAACACAAGAAATTGTGATAATTTGATTTTCTTGATTATTCATATGATTGTGTATATATTCATCACTAACACAAATACAAAAAGAAAAATAAAATAAAATTGATGGATCAATAGATGGTTGCTAGTTTTGGGGAATTGTTCCTCGTCCTTATGGGTAGCTCATCCGTTGACTTCAATGGTACCTCTGTGATAGTCAAACGGTGTTAGCATAATGAGTAGTGAAAGTGGTGTTTTGCTATGGAAGATAGGGAAAAATTCAATCTTGTTGGATAGAGTTTTTTATTTTTTATTTAAATTAATCTAATAGTTAATTATCAACTAAATTAAATAATTATGCGCATAAAAAATTAGTCTATACCTTAGATTGATTTTTAGTAATTATTATTTATGTAATTAATTTTTTATTCGAAAATCCTTCCTAAAAGACATAATCACTTTTCAAAATATTTTGATAAACACTTTTAATTTATAGTTTTAGAAGTAATTGATTACTTTATAAACTATAACAATCCATAATTGAGCCTAAATTAGATCTCTCAAGAGTTGATGATGATTGCTGCTTTATTAAGAGTTTGTTAGATATAGAGTTAGCATGGTCATACATATTATTGTTATGTATTCATTTTGTACATGTTTATTCATAACCAATGCTTTGTAGAGGAGGAAGAAGAAGAAGAAGAAGAAGAAGAAGATGATTATGATGATGATGAATGATGATGATGAATGAAGGATGAATTAACTACTTGTTTTGAAAGATATTGAGATGTCGATGTGAGAAATTTTAGTAATTTGATTTGCTCTATCATTCATATGATTGTTTTGTGTAAACATTAATGGTGTGCGTAAAAACTTTTATATTTATTCTTTGTAATTCATGCATAATCATTTTTCTTTTCCTTTTTTTTCTTTTTATTGTATTTAGTATTATTTGAGAGGTAAGGTTCATTATGTCCCCCTCTCTGTCTAGGTGTCATTTATTTTTTTCAATTAATAAAATTTCCCTCGTACCATCAAGGTTTGCTTAAAAAAAAATTAATAGTATAAGATTTTATTTATGATATAATTGAAAATTTACTTGTTATAGATTGGGATGCATGAGATTTTTAACCTTACTCCAATTATAAATCAACTAGATGAAAGACGCACGGGTTCCTTATGACTTTGGTGTTGACATCATGTATGTTTGAATCATTGGATGTTTCAATTGATTTAGACTGCTCTTTTTATGGTGTTGATGAGTAATAAACCAATAAATTGATGATCCAGTAATTGAGTTAATACCTAATCATGAAACAACATGTTTGTTGTGCGTAAGGCTAATTTGTTTTCAAAATGAAACTAATTAAAGCCAAATAAAGAACTCCCCAGATTATAGTCTGAGGACATTTACAGTATAATACTGCTAACTTATCATTAATAGGATAATCCCATATGATCAATTCCTAACAGCCTTGTCCACTACCTAACTTTCCCTTATCTCTTTTTGAATAAACCTTTAATACAAGATGCTTATCAACACTCCCCTCCAGCAATTTCACCTTTGTCCTCAACGTGAAAGTCTGGAATTTGCTGTGCAATTAACTCCAAAGGTTCTCCCATGAAGCATCATGATCTGGAAGACCCTCCCACGCAATCAAAACTTACTGTCTTTTCAATTAAAAGTAAAACAAATTGTTAAAATAAAATATGTTAGAAAGCAATATATATATAATAGTTGTGAACTTATTAATTTCAAAATGCTAGTATCTATATATCCCCTTATGGTCAGGGTCTGGCTTTTCCATGATTAAAGCTATGTACGCTGCAGCGTTATCTTTAAGATTTCAGAGCTTATTTGAAGAGGGGCTCAAGACTATGACCTTTATTCATAAAAATTATGAGAAATTTTAAATTGTAATAGCACCGAATAATTGAAGAAATAAATTAAGGACAATGCATTAGTTACGCATATACGTATATCGAGTCCTCACCTCCTGAACCTCCTCCTCTAATAGCAACCCATCGCCGTTCTTATCACACCTGGCAACAACTCTTCAGCAGAACAATCTGTCAACTGGCAACAACACTTCAGCAGAAAAAATCTGGCAATTGGCAACAACTCTTCCTCAACAGCATAAACACTCTGCACATAAACACCCAGGAGAGCATCTCAATAGTAACCTCAGTCATTCAAATCAATAGCAGTTTAACATAGAAAAACAATATTATCCTCAACAATTCAATTCAGCAGCAGCTTGGCATAGAAAAAAGTATTATTGGGTAAAGGATGGTTATCACAAAAGACATACATACCTGCACATACTCAAGCTTTGCCCAGTCATCAGCTCTTAATATCGTCTCTGCATCATCATCCACAAACACCCTCTTCCTCAGCAGCATAAACACTCTGCCCATAAACACTCAGCAGAGAATCTCTACAATAACCTCAATCATTCAAATCAACAACAGCTCAGCATGGACAATCAATATTAACCTCAGCAATTCAATTCAACAACAGTTTAGCATAGAAAAACAATAATAGCCTTAGCAATTCATTTAGCAGCAATTCAATTCAGCAGCAGCTTAGCATAGAAAAAAGTATTATTGGATAAAGGATGGTTATCTGGTCAATTTCCATCAAAAGTTTCAAGGAATTCAATATCAGAATACCATAAATACCTGCATAAACTCAAGCTTCGCCCAGTTAGCAGCTCTTAACATCGTCTCTGCATCACCATCCACAAACACCCCAACAGGTGCTGCTCCATATTCTCTCGAAAATTTTGAAATCTCTTTAGCAACTGCAAGCAAAACCGAACGCTTGGAGCTTGGCCAAATAATCATTCCAATAAAATTAGCACCAGCTTCTGCTGCCATAGCAGCATCTTTAGTTGATGTAATCCCATACATCTTAACCAATGGTACATTCTTTTCACGCTCCTCGTCATTAAAAGTAAATTTCTAAGTTCCCTCCCCTTACGCTTGCAAATACACGATCTTAACGTGATTAGTAATGGTTAAAACAACTTTCAATGATGAAAAAGGAGTTTAACATCACCTTGGATTGGCCTGCTGTGGAAGTTAAAAATTTTGCTCTGAAATAGGCCACCTATTAATAGCTTGAATACTGGCATTGCATCGTTTGGAAATGAACAACAAATTGACGATACTGATGTTACTAACTGCCTTACAAACAAAGTCGACAAAGAATCCGAAAAGGGTATTCGTAAAATTTTAAAAAAGGTCTCAAGAATTCACAACTTCAACCATTCCCATTTAATCTATACATATAAATAAAGTTTTCTTCAGACTTGGGATGCCACTATTTAATTGTTCTAAATATTTAGGTGAATATGAAAAGATTAACATGAATCTATAAATATTTTAATTAGACTATTGGATGTCGAATATGTGCTATTAATACTAATAAAAAATAATTCTAAAGTTGCAATTGAAATCCTACACGGCAATCATATATTAATAGAGCTCTTAAGATCCTATGTGGCATCCTACGTGGAATCCTAAATAGAATCCAAACGGTGATTAATAGAGAGGGTGAACTTCAGGATTATATAAAAATATAGATGGGTTAAATGTTTGCTGACTATCTAATTTTCGATAAAATTACTAATTTAAAGAATATTAGTCAATAATGTATTTGAAGAAATAGACATTTTTAAAAATTAATAAATTATTAAAACATTTTTAAATAATAAATGAATTAAATTAAAGTGTAATATATAATACAAAAATTAAACAAAATTTTGAATTGAATGGTTATTCAACAAGGAGGATGAATTGAAAGTAGACAGTAAAAATGGTATGAATCATATTTTAGCAAGATTCAATCCCTCTAGAGTTAGCAGACTCATCCATATTGTTGAATTATATACATGTTTATTGACAGCCTAGAATCTGTTTATGCTAGAAGAAGAAGAAGAAGAAGGGTCTGTGAATTGTGATTGCTTTTATAGAGAGTTTGTGAATTGTGATTGCTCTTGATACCCTTGCATAGTAATTATGATAATACAAGATTGTATTGTATTTTCTGATCTCAATTTGGAAACCCAAAACTTGCTGGTTGTAAAAGAAAAGGAAGTCGCTGAAAAGAATCTAGAAATTATAGAAACTGATGCTCAGAACTGGATGTCAAAGAAATCAATAAAATCACTGCAGAAGCTGAAAATTCTGGAGGATGAAGTCAAAGCAAACAAGAGGCGTCTCAGTGAATCCCAGACAACGTAACCAACTCAGTAAACAGGTAAAGAATAACATTTATGTTGTGCTGATTATATGCTAAAATTGTGTAGTTTTTGTGTTTTACACTTTCTGGGTTTGTTTAAGGCATTTCATAGAACATGTTTGATGGAATGCTTTTGGGAGGAATGGTTTCTTCATGCAACATGTTTGATGAAATGCTTGTGAGGAATGGTTTCTTACATGTGGTGTGTTTGTTGACAAATTGTTCAAAGAAGCTTAAAACAAGTACTACTTGGACCTGATTGGTTTGCTCGCAAACAAATGACAGTTACAACCTAGCATGAGGTGATTTCCAACTATTTGAATTTATTTATAGGTACTTAATCGGATTGATAAGCCTATTTAGTTCATCTTTCTGGTGTTGCAATGCCTGAGCAAGACCCTGATACGTTAATTGTGATGGAACTATGAGAGTTTGGATTGAACGTAAATATGGAACAGGAAGATGATAATAATATTGATACTCCACTTAAGGTAGGAACCACCGTTACACGCAATGTTTTAATCAAAATACTCAATAATCCTTTCTAACGCGAAGACTCTCTTTAAATAGGCTCACCTCTACAACCTGGTATCATTCCTACAATTCAGATACGAGAAAGCTAACATGCAAATAACGACAAGGATAAACAACTCTTCCTACTATCCCTTATTCTTATCCTACCACCAGAGCTATTCCTGATATTTAGGATTAGGAGTCCTAATCCTACTACTCTTCCAAATAGAATCTCCCCATCAGACTCCATTTAATTAGTTTCTGTTTGTGTAGCCAAATGCACGCTTATTCTGATGAGGGTTGAAGCATAGGTATTACCTTGGATCATTTACTTATCCTTAAAATTATTGCTCCAATTCTTACATTTGCTTAACTTCTTTTCATTCATGATATACTTATTTGTTTATTGCTTACATTTACATAATGCAATCTTACATTTACATTTACAAAATTCAAACTATATGCATTACAAATTAGTTACCTATCTTTTATGTTGATTTTCCAAGCAGAATTGGATGATTGCTCTTTTGAAGAAATCCTTTGTTGGTTTTTGCTAGTGTCACCTTGCGTATATACTGTAACTGTGTTTTAATCCAAGAAATTCGACGAGTTAAATTGTTTCTTTTTTCCCTAATTATTCATTTGATTGGCAAAACATGTGTCGATTCGTATTACTAAAGGATTTTTCATCTCTGACTGTATCTCTGCTCTTTGTATTTTTGAATTTCAGATCTTGCTGCCAGTGCTGATCTTTGCTGTTGTTTAATGCAAGAAGGATTGGCTCACATCTTACTTATTCATAGAAGGTATGTGTATCTGTCTTAAAAATTTCCTCCAATAACTATCAAACATGAATTGTATTCTAATTTCAATTTCGTTGCTACTGAATTGTATGCAGGGTACTTTGCTTTCTCATTAATCCTTCTAATTATTTTGTTCATTTCCTCATAGATGAATCATTTATCTTTTGAAAATAACTACAAAATCATGATTTTTTAATACTATATGATGTTTTGGATAGTATCACTAAATTGGAAGTGGAGTTTGATTTCAAAAGGAAGTACACACCATGTTCTTTGTGTGTCAACATGATTGATTGATAGAGAATCAAAGCCAAAGCATGTGCTTCTCTTAGAAATTAATGTTTCTATGGGGAAAAACAACCTTAATTTGTTTTTTCAATAGGCAGTATCTTTGTTCCATTTGTTTTCTTTGTGTTGATATTGCTGCATTGTGGTATAGGGAAATCATCCAGACAAGATACCTTTGACTTTATTGAGCCCCTTCAAATTTACAGAGGAGGTAATTTATTTATTTATTTTTCACGTTTTTGAAGATCTTTATACTTCTTAATAATTTTCATGATACAAATTGTATGAGAGATGAATATGACATAGATCCCAATTATCGAAATTCAATTCTGGAACATTTAAACAAGGGTAAGGGTTGTTTTGACTTTCTAGGTTTCTTATGTCTTATAATAGCCACTTCTTGTTGTAATTCCTAGAGGCAGTAAAATAGGTGCCTATACATTAACTTTATTGTTATAACTTCATTCTATTTTAGGTTAGAAACCTATTTGAGAAATCTAACAAGTAGGTTGTTGACAGAGCAGAGATTCCCAACCCCAACACCCGTTGGTAATTAAAGTTACTTATTCAAACAACCACCATAACATAACATAACATAACATAATATAGCCCCATTTATTTGTTAAAATTCTTCTTTTTGTAGTTCGTTATTCTTCTTTCACAGCTTTCTTTTTCTTTCTAGTTTGTGATTGTTTTTAAACACAATAATAAATAATTTAGTTTCTTTTCTTAATAAAATTATAATAAATTCAATTTATTATGTGAATATTGTTTTCATTTCTCTTCTTTTTCAATATATATATAAATTTATTTTTATAACTCATTTTATTTTATTTCAATTAAATATATATAAATATAGCATTCAATTCAATAGAATAACCGTTTACATACAAATTGATTTGCATTACCTTTTTCTGGTTAGATTAATTTGTCATTTCCATTTATTTAGCATTTATTCAATTGTACAGCCGGAGTGAAAATCTAGGGAATAAATAAATTTTTTTTAAGTTTACAATTTTAATTATAGTTAAATTCTTAGATATACATTATTTAGGTGCTTTTATTTTCTTAAATCTCTTAATTCTAAAAAATAATTTTGTTTCTTTTATTAATAAAATTATAATAAGTTCAATTTATTATGTGAATATCTTTTTCATTTCTCTTTCTCTCTCTCTCTCTTTTTTTTTTTTTCAAAACTAAATTATACATTTTAAATAATAAATCTTGTTATATTAAGTGTGATGAATTTTTCGTATTGTATATTTAAAATTATACATTTTAAATAATAAATTTCAAGGGGGTATCTATTATTAATAAGTTTATTGTTTTTGTAGGCAGACCAAGCAGAAGGATCAGATTAAAACAGAAACTAAAAATAGTATGAATTATGGTGTATTATATATTATTTATTGAGTATTATTGACAACACAAGAAATTGTGATAATTTGATTTGTTTGATTGTTCATATGATTTTGTATATATTCAACTTTGTTGGATACTGTTTTTTTATTTTTCTATTTTTTAAAACAAAGCTAATATTTAATTACCAATTAAAATATTCACATAAAAAATTAATTTATACCTTATATTGAATTTTAGGGTATTTTAGTAATTATCATTCACATAATTAATTTTTTATTTCCTAAAGTACATAATCATTTTTAAAATATTTTTACTGAGAAAAGTTAACCCTGTACAATTCTAGAAATTGAAATTAGAATCTCTTAAATTAAAAAAAAAAAATTATTTCTTTTATTTTTTAAAATTTTTAAGTGATAGATTGAGATTTGCTGAACACTCCATAAAATTTTAAATCATTAATTTCTTTCTTGAAAAATAAAAAATAGCACTTCAAAATTGATAGGACTAAAAACACTGCCAATACTAGGGGTGTTCGGTTTCGGGTACCCTACACCTTTTGAAGGAATCGAAACTGGAACCGGAATCGACGGTTCCTTGAAATTTGGAACCGTATCTGCCTGGCTTCGAGATATCGTAACGTAACTCGTAATAACTTGCTTCGTTCCTGCTCGGGTACCCTGTAAAATTACATGACCCCCCAAAAGCTTTTAAAATGGCAAAAAACCCTTAAAAACTTACAAATACGCCCCCACCTATCACTTGTTAACAAAAATAAAATTACAAATTATAAATTCAAAATTACAAACTCCATTACTTTGTAAAGGTAGATTCTCAAAAGTCAAACCAACTTACTTTAAATGTTATGAAATATAAATATAAATGTATTCACATTACTTTTTCTACAAAAGTTTATATTAAACCCCCTAATCTTTAATTTTATTTTATATTAGTCTCGGTTCCTGGTTCTTGGTTCTGGATTAGGTTACGTTCGATTTCGGTTCCTAACTATAGGAACCGTAATCCGAGTTAGGAACCGAACGAACCACCTGACCGCATGCTTCGGTTCCAAAAATTTAGAACCGAAACCTACCAATTGACGACTGGTTCTGGGTAGGAATTGAAACCAAACCTGTAGGGGTATCCATGGTTAGGTTCCTGCTAACCGGTTCTTTTGAACACCCCTAGCCAATACTAAGGACTGTATATATAAGTTTAATTTTATGGGTTTAAACTTAAAATATGAACAATAATTTATAAAGTGGGCTATTATGAATTTTATGTTTTTGTTTTCTGTTTATATTTATAAGAAAATGCAGAAAAAATGAAAATGTCTTTAATATGTTTGTTTGAAAATAATACTTGAAAACTCAAAAAATGAAAACCATTTCTTCCATCTTTGTCTGAAAACAAAAAATATAAATTTATTACTAACACAATCGATATGTTAATTATTGATTTTCGTTTGTAATATTGTATTATAAAAGTTTTTATTTTAAAAAAGTGTAAAGTAAAATTCAAAAACGATAGAATAAAGGAGTATTTTTATTTAGAATTTTTTTTTATTACATTATATAGGGGCCCCACATTTGTCCTTTTCCTAACTATTTTTTTACTTTTGGGTAGATAAAACCGGGTCAGGCTCTAATGGCAACTTCCAGGCTTTTACTATCACACCGTCGCTTCACTCGCTCTCCATCCACGCGCCGCCGTTCTATCAACCTTCTCCATGCGACACTACCACCACCAGAATCCGTCAGAGTCGTTCCTACTTCGGCACTCGCCGGCGATTTCTCGTTTCTTCCACTCCGGTTTTAGTAGACGACGACACGCTCACTGACTCCGTGCCGATCCCGGCGGAGATTGTTAACTTCTGTGACGGAGTGATTGGCAGTGGTGAAGAGTCGATTCTTCCTGTTCAAACTCTGATTTCGGTGCTAGAAGCTTATCATAGTCTTTCTGGCTTCCCTTGGTAAAGCTTGCTCTCTCTAGCTTATTTTGTGTGTAAATGTGTTTCATGAAGTGGATAATTGTCACAAAGCGCTTTAAAATTTTAAACATTGTTATAGATAGGAACTTCTTTGAAATGTTAATTTCTTCTTTTAAATTCTTTTATATCTTCTCTTTCATGGTGAATGAAATTCACTCTTGAGATGTTTTGTTTTAATTAGTTGGTGTATAAGGACTTTTCTGGTGGGTAATTATTGCTACTTCGACTTTGGCATTCAGACTTGCGTTGCTTCCTGTTGTTTTTTGGGAAAGATAGGAGAGTTATCTTGTAAATGTAAGTCTGCTTTTTTGTTTTACTTGCAATTTGTTCGTAGCTCTAGTTACTTCCGTTCTTTGGAGTTCTAGTCAGTACACATTCGCTAGAGAATAAAACTTGAAAACACAAATGCAGTAGTGTAAATTCTGCTATATGCTAGTTTCTTTCTTGAAGGTGTGATATCATATAGCGATAAGGTGGACCGAAGAGGATAACTGGATTAGGATTTGTAAAACCTTATATATTTGTAGATTTTTTAGGTTATGCTAGGATTATTGGCTTGTTAAGAATTAATGAGAGGTTGTCAAGCTACATGAACTATTAACAAATTAAGTTTAGTTGGCATTTTTTACCAACTTGAGTGTAGATCGTGGCAGAATATTGTTGATTTTTTTGTTTAGGAGTAGAAGTAGGTTTTGGGGGTCAATACGTAAAGAGAGAAGGGAGGAATGATTTCTTCCTTGAATTGAAGTTTCTTCCAAAACTTCGTCTATTTGATTCTCAATGTTGTATCATTGTCTTTGATGCCGTCAAGGTTGGTAAGGGCATTCATGCACACAATGGTCTGTGTATCAGTACAAGTTTCTGTTTCTGTTGTGCATGTGTTTTTCTGGAAGACATTCCTAGTGAAGCTGCAGTACTTATTATCAATTGTCTGTATGTGGAGATATTAGAAGCAACTGATTATTTTATAAACTATAACAATCCATAATTGAGTTTAAATTAGATCTCTTAAGAGTTGTTGATGATTGCTTGATTGCTTTATTAAGAGTTTGTTGGATATATTATTGTATATATTCATCTTTTACAAGTTTATTCATAACCAATGCTCTCTAGAGGAAGAAGAAGATGATGATGAAGCAGAAGAAGGATGACTTAACTACTTGTTTTGAAAGATATTGAGATGTCAATGCAAGAAATTTTATCATTCATATGAATTGTTTTGTATATATACTTATTATAAACATTAACGGTGTGCAAAAGCTTTTATATTTATTCTTTGTAATTCATGCACAATCATTTTTCTTTTTTTCCTTTTTTATTGTATTTAGTCTTATTTTAGAGGTAAGGCTCATTATGTCCCCCTCTGTCTAGGTGTCATTTTTTTTTCATTTAATAAAATTTTCCTCATACCGTCGAGGTTTGCTTAAAAAAAATTAATAGTACAAGGTTTTATTCATGATGTAATTAAAATTTACTTATTATAGATTGGGTGCATGAGATTTTTAACCTTACTCCAATTATAAATCAATGGGTTAAATGTTTGCCTTAAAAGAAATGAGTATCTAATTTTTGATAAAATTACTAATTTAAAGAGTATTAGTCATAACGTAGTTGAAGAAATAGACATTTTTAAAAATTAATAAATTATTAAAACATTTTTAAAATAATAAATCAATTAAATTAAAGTGCAATACTGTATATAATACAAAAATTAAACAAAATTTTGAATTGAAAGGTTATTCAACAAGGAGGATGAATTTAAAGTTAGATAGTAAAAATGGTATGAATCATATTTTATTAAGATTCAATCCCTCTAGAGTTAGCAAAGTCATCTTCATATTGTTAAATTATATACATGTTTATTGACAACCAGAACTTGTTAATGCTCTGTGGAGGAAGCAGTAGAAGAAGAAGGGTCCCAATAGAGTCTTAAAAATCTCTACTGCATATGTAAAAGTACACACCACATCAGCTTTTATAGAGAGTTTGTGAATTGTGATTGCTTTTGATACCCTGCATAGTAATTATGATAATACAATATTGTATTGTATTTTCTGATCTCAATTTGGAAACCCAAAACTTGCTGGTTGTAGGAGAAAATGAAGCCGCTGAAAAGAATCTAGAAATTATAGAAACTGATGCTCAGAACTGGATGTCAAAGAGATTGATAAAATCACTGTAGAAGCTGAAAATTCTTTGGAGGACGAAGTCAAAGCAAAAAAGAGGTGTCTTAGTGAATCCCAGACAACGTAACCAACTCAGTAAACAGGTAAAGAATAAAATTTATGTTGTGCTGATTATATGCTAAAATTGTGTAGTTTTTGTGTTTTTATACTTTCTGGGTTTGTTTAAGGCATTTCATTGAACATGTTTGATGAAATGCTTTTGAGGAATGGTTTCTTCATGCAACATGTTTGATGAAATGCTTGTCAGGAATGGTTTCTTACATGTGGTGTGTTTGTTGACAAATAGTTCAAAGAAGCATAAAACAAGTACTACTTGGACCTGATTGGTTTGCTTGCAAACAAATGACAGTTACAACCTGGCATGAGGTGATTTCCAACTACTTGAATTTATTTATATGTACTCAATCGGATTGATAAGCCTAATTAGTTCATCCTTCTAGCGTTGCAATCCCTGAGCAAGACCCCATTTAATTAGTTTCTGTTTGTGTAGCCAGATGCATGCTTATTCTCATGAGGGTTGAAGCAGAGGTATTACCTTGGCCATTTACTTATCCTTAAAATTATTGCTCTAATTCTTACATTTGTTTAACTTCTTTTCATTCATGCATATACTTATTTGTTTATTTCTTACATTGACATAATGCAATCTTACATTTACATTTACAAAATTCAGACTATAGGCATTACAAATTAGTTATCTATCTTTTATGTTGATTTCCAAGCAGACCTAGATGATTGCTCTTTTGAAGAAATCCTTTGTCGGTTTTTGCAAGTGTCACCTTGCGTATATCTTGTAATTGTGTTTTATCCAAGAAATTCGAACAGTTAAATTGTTTCTTTTTTCCCTAATGTTTCATTTGATTGGCAGAACATTTGTTGATTCGTATTACCAAAGGATTTTTCATCTCTGACTGTATCTCGGCTCTTTGTATTTTGAATTTCAGATCTTGTTGTCAGTGCTGATCTTTGCTGTTGTTCAATGCAAGAAGGATTGGCTCACATCTTACTTATTCATAGAAGGCATGTGTATCTGTCGTAAAAATTTCCTCCAATAACTATCAAACATGAATTGTATTCTAATTTCAAGTTCCTTGCTGCTGAATTGTACGTAGGGTACTCTACTTTCTCTTTAATCCTTCTAATTATTCTGTTCATTTCCTCATAGATGAATTATTTATCTTTTGAAAATAACTACAAAATCATGATTTTTTAATACTATATGATTTTTTGGATAGTATCACTAAATTGGAAGTGGAGTTTGATTTCAGAAGGAAGTACACAACCATGTTCTTTATGTGTCAACATGATTGATTGATAGAGAATCAAAGCCAAAGCATATGTTTCTCTTAGAATTAAATGTTTTTATGGGGAAAAACAACCTTAATTTGTTTTTCCAATAGGCAGTATCTTTGTTCCATTTGTTTTCTTTGTGTTGATATTGATGCATTGTGGTACAGGGAAATCACTATCGTCCAGCCAAGATACCTTTGACTTTAGTAAGCCCCTTCAAATTTACAGAGGTAATTTATTTGTTTTTGCTTAATTTTCATGATACAAATTGTATGAGAGATGAATATGACATAGATCCCAATTATCGAAATTCAACTCTGGAACATTTAGATAGTGGTAAGGGTTGTTTTGACTTTCTAGGTTTCTCATGTCTTGTAATAGCTATTTGTTGTTGTAATTCCTAGAGGCAGTGTAATTTGTGCCTGTACTTTAACTTTATTGCTATAACTTCATTCTATTTTAGGTTAGAAACCATTTGAGAGACCTAACAAGCAGGTTGTTGACAGAGCAGAGATCATTTGCTGTTACTCAGAATTAAGGTAATTTTGTCTACACCTATGGTTGATACCACTATTTTAGGTTATTCTACATTTGAGATTCTAGCATATCAGTTTCACAGTCCAAGTCTCAAGTGTTTCTACTGTCCTAAATTCAAGAAAGAGTTAAACATAGCAAATCAAGGAAGATATATAAACTCTTTTAGAATCAACTTATGTTGTGATTGATTCTACCCTGGTATGTTGCAACAGTTGTTATGAAATCTATTGCTATGGCTTAATTTATTGAAATTCATCAGAATATCTATCGAAATTCATACTGCCATCGCTGTTATGTACAAAACAAACAACTGAACTTTTTAAATTCAATGACTTTACCCTATGGTCATATGTCATTGCTAGTTACCACTAATATAAAATTTTGAAACTATTTGACTTCATTCAGGTACCATATATATATATATATATATGATGCAAAAGTTGCTTATGCTCATGTCCTTCCTACCTTGGTTACTCTTGAGTCTGACAAAGAAAGATGATGTGCTTGCTGTGAGAGAGATTGGAGTGTAAATACAAGAAACGTGTATATATATATATATAATTTCTTCAATGGTCTACTATATATATAGTTGCTGATTCTTTGTGAAATAGGGATGTCTGTGAAACATTCAAAATAAGACCCAGATATCTTGATTAACATTCAAAATAGTTAAAGTGATTGAGTTTTGTCTCTAATAGGTTTACTTTTTTTATTATTGATCGAATTTATGATATGTTAACTTTTTCTTGGACAGATGGATGTTGTGTAGTGGCAGCTATTTTGTCTTGCAGTTTTGTTCATCTAAATTTCAGCTGTACATTCTAAGAGATATTGGAACAATTCAATTCAAAGTCAAAATTGATATTAAGGGCATTTATAACTGCTTTTGTCAATTACATGATTGTATTTTTCAGGATTTTATTTTTAAATGTAAACATATAACCTTGATTGTAATCCACATGTTCAGGCTTAAAATAGTATACATTGATTTTCTCTTGCTGAAGACAAGAATATTTGATTCTGAATACTTCACAGATTGAGCCTCTGATCATGTTATAAAAGAAAAGAATGAAATCATTCATTCATGGATTGCTTTTGATACTAGCTTCACAAGTATCTTCTTGCCTAATGAAGCATATTCATTTTCTCTTGCAGAAGACAAGAATATTTCTAGATTTCTTTTCTTATGCAGAATATATCAATTGATACTTACAACATTAATTTGTTGAAAGAAAAGAATGAGGATGGAACCAAGCAACCCTGAGAGCAAAGGCAAATTAAGGATGGAATCAATTACATACCTTGCTTCTTCTCGTTCAAATTTTCTTTTCTTTTTATGCTGTTATCATTTCATAACATACAACCAACTCAAAGATGCATTACATACTTTCTTCTTTACACCATTGGACAGAGTTAATCCTCGAATGGCACTACTTCATGTTAACTCGTGTTAAACTATTCTGATAATATATTATTTATGTTATGAAATGATAAAAGTAAAGAAAGAATCGCATAAAAAGAAGAAAGAAATTTATTATGAAATAAGAAAAGAGAAAGGTTGCAGCATAAAGCAAAGAAAAGCAAATGGTATGAAGAAGGAAGGTCTATATTACATAATGCATCTTGGAAATGAATGATTCCATCCTTCGCCTTCCCTCCCAAGACTGCTTTTCTTTTATAACATGCTACTGTGTTATATGAATCTCTCATGTATTCAAAATCAAATGCAGATATGTTATATAGTTAAATTATGTAGAAATATTCTTGTCCTAAAGAAGAGCAAATCAATATGTACAGAAGCAAATATATTACACACAATCTAGTACATATTGTTAGACAACATCCAATAAACTTGAAACATTGTTGATGGAACCAAGCAGCCTGGACATGCTATAGATTTTGACGCATTAACATGTTATAAAAGTAAAGAATGATGTTGTAACCAAGCAGCCTTGGCATAAAAGGCAGAGGATGGAATCATTCAAAAAATTTCAGGATGAATTACATGCTTTCCTTCTTCATATAAATCACTTTTCTTTGCTCAAACTTTTCTCTTTTCTTATTCTGCGTTCGTCCTCCTAAATACCCTTGCTTGAAATCATATATACCTTCCTTCTTCACTCAAAGATGCATTACGTACCTTCCTTCTTCACACCATTGAAATCAAGCAACCTTTCTCTTTTCTTATTTCATATAAATATTCCTTCTTCTTTTTGTGCTTTTCTTTCTTTACTTTTATCATTCATGACACAAACAATATATTATCAAAGTAGTTTAACATAGGAGTTAAAAATAAAGTAGATTTTAAATATATATCTTGCTATACTTATATGATTTTATACGTAAAATTTGATTGTTGCTTTTATACCTAGCTGATTGTATTCTTCATGCTCAATATAGACATTGATTTTCTCTTTCCAATGACATTTCTTATAGAATATATTTACATTTGAGTTTGAATAAATTAATTGTAGATTCTAGCACATTAACATGTTATAAAAGTAAAGAAAGATATATGTTGTAATTAATAAAAGATGGAACCAAGCAGGCTTGACAACAAAGGCAGAAGATGAATTACATGCTTTCCTTCTTCAGATAAATCACTTTTCTTTGCTCAAACTTTTCTCTTTTCTTATTCATTTATATACTCCTCCTCCTTTTAATTTGTGCTTTCTTATTCTTATCATTTCTCAAATTGCATTCGTCTTCTTTGTTACAAACTAGCTCACAAAATCTCTCCTAAATACCTTTGCTTATATTTTATCCTTCTTTCACCTTCAATCACTCAAATAGAATTCTCTCTTTCACCTTGTTTGAAATCATTTCACTTCTTTATCGTTTGTTCTCATCATTTCACAACATTCAGTTATTCATTCTTTAATTAATTTCTTCATCCGATTGTGTTTGTGTCCTCCTCTTTGTTGCAAACTAAGCCACTAAATTTCTCCTAAACCTTTCCTTCAAATCCTTTCTTTTGTCCTTCTCTCACCTTCAAAGAGTACTCAATAGAAAAAAAAAAAAAAAAGCCATGGAAATTCTTTCTTCAATTACTGTGGAGGTCGGAAAGTGCTGTTTCGCAGCCGCTGGCGATCAACTTGGTTACTTGTTTTATTACAAAGACAACATTGAAAACTTGAAAAAGAAAGCTAAGAAGCTGGAAGATAGCAGAGACAAGGTGAAAATGAAAATAGAATCTGCTAAAAGCAATGGAGAAAACATTTTTCCTGATGTTCAAAGCTGGATAGCAGAAGCTGAGAGTATTTCTGCAAAAGCTGAAAAGTTTTTTGAAGATGAAGTCAAAGCCAACAACAGGTGCCTCAAAGGGTGGTGCATTAATCTCAAACAACGTTATCAATTCAGTAAGGAGGCAAAGAAGCATACTCTGGTGATTTCTGATTACCTCCAGGAAGTGGGAAACTTTGAGAGTGTGTCTTGTCCTGCTCCTCCATCTGGAATTATATCGTCATCTAAAGTATTTTATTCTGGCCCTTTTGAATCTAGAAATTCAATCAAGAGGAAAGTTATGAAGGCGTTAATTGATGATCATAATGTTAACATAATTGGAATATGTGGAATGGGGGGTGTGGGTAAAACCACACTAGTTAAAGAAATCAGCCAACATGTAAAAGAAGCTAAGATGTATGGTGCTGTAGCGATGGCGGTTGTCTCTCAAACCCCTAGTATTATGAAGATTCAAGGCGATATTGCTGACATGTTAGGTGCAACGAACTTCTTGCCGGCTAATTCTGAAAAAGCAAGAGCAAGTTTCCTATGGGATAGAATCAAGGAAGAATGGAGCGGAATCCTCATTATTTTAGATGACGTTTGGGAAAGAATCAAATTGGATGAGATTGGTATTCCTTTTGGGAGTGACCATAGAGGTTGTAAAATTTTAATCACCTCTCGAAGCAAAACTGTATGTAATCAAATGGAGTGTCAGGAGATATATACAGTTGAAACTTTATCAAAACAAGAATCTTGGGCACTTTTCAGCAAGATTGTCGGCTCAGAATGTCGAAACTTCTGACATAAACTCTATTGCAAGAGAGATAGCTGCCAAATGTGGTGGCTTGCCCCTTGCAATTGTAATAATAGCAGGAGCTTTAAAGGGCAAGAACAAGCATGTGTGGAGAAACGCGGCACGACAACTTCAAAAGTCCAACCCTCTGACATCCCAAGGAGTGGAAGGGGATCTTATTTTCCATCCTTTGGACCTGAGCTTGAATTATCTAGGAAAAGTGGAGTCAAAATCACTTTTCTTATTTTGTAGCTTATTTCCAGAGGATTTCAAAATTCCAATTGAAGTTTTAGTGAGATACGCGATTGGTCAGAGGTGGTTTAAAGACGTTGATGAGACAATAGAAGATGTCAGACATAGAGTTCATGCTATTGTAAGTACCATCACTTCTTCCTTTCTCTTAATTGATGATGGTGAAGAGTATGTTAAAATGCATGATGTAGTGCGGGATTTCGCATTAAACATAGCTCCTAAATACAACCACCAATTCTTGGTAAAAGCTGGCATTGGTCTACGAGAGTGGACAAATAGAGATACATGTGAAGATTTCACATGTATCTCATTGATGTCAAATAATACTATGGAGCTACCTAATGAGTTGGAATGCCCAAAGTTGCAGGTTTTGATGTTGCAAGGCAATTTTGAGATTTTTTTTCCTGAGAATTTCTTTCAAGGAATGAAAAATCTTAATGTTTTAAACTTGAGTGGATTCACGCTCTTGTCATTGCCTGATTCACTTTCATTTCTTTCAAATCTTAAAACATTGTATGTTAGTGATTGCAAGTTGGGTGACCTATCAATGATTGGAGGTCTAAGTAAACTAGAGATTCTTAGCATTTCCGAATCTTCTATTCAAAAGATCCCCATATCCTTTAGCCAATTAAGTAATCTCAGGTTATTAGATTTGAATAATTGTTGGGAGTTAACACTAATAGCTCGTGGTGTAATATCCTCTCTTAAAAAGTTAGAGGAGTTGTACATTAATAGATTTAAGCAATGGGAATCTGAAAGTGAGAATTTGAAAAGCAATGCCAATCTTATTGAGTTAGAAGCCTTGTCTCGATTGACTCATTTAGATGTTTCTATTTCAAACCTTGACCTCTCACCAAAATTGTTGGTATTCCAAAATAACCTATCCAAATTTAAATTAAGAATAGGTTATACCGAATATAGTGATGATAATTTGGATGAGAGTAGATACTCAAGAAATATGCGTGTCTCACAAACCAACATTTCAAAAATACATGATTGGGTTAAAGGTTTGCTCAAAAGAACTGAGTATCTAGTTTTAGAGAAAATTGCTAATTTAGAGAGTATTAGCCATAACCTAGTTGAAGAAGGGTTTAATGAATTGAAGTATCTTCATATCACATCATCTGATGAGATAAAGTATCTCCTAAATACATTGGAATGGACACCAAACTCAACTTTCTACAATTTAGAGGAATTGAATATGTATGATAACCCCAACTTGGTTGAACTATGTCATGGACAACCTCCAGCCCCATCTTTTAGTAAATTAAAAATTTTAAGAGTGTATAGGTGCCACAACATGTTAAATGTTGTACCAAGTCTACTCCAAAGCCTTATTTGTTTGGAAGAAATAAAAATATTTTATTGCAATAATTTAGAGGAGATCTTTGAGAAGAAAGAAGCTTTGGATGAGGAGTTAGACCACACCCTAACCTCCCCAAGTTTGGGAAACCTGACATCTATGAGCATAGATAGTTGTTCTAAATTAAAAAACCTCTTCACCCCTTCCATTGTCAAATGCTTGGTGAAACTCAAAAGCCTTCAAATTTATTTTTGCTTAACAATGCAAGAAATAGTCACAATTGAGAAAGGACAAAAAGAAGCATCAACAGAGAGGATAGTGTTTCCTAGTTTGTACGACATGGAACTTAGATATCTTTTCAACCTCACTTGTTTTAGCTCTGGATCATATACTATTGAATACCCAGCATTGGAGAGGCTAGAGATATGGGAATGTGGAAAAATGAAGACCTTTGGTCATGGAGAGCAAGTGACACCCAAGCTTAACAAAGTGAATATGGGATTCTTTGGAGAAGAACGTTGGAATGGCAGCTTGAATGCCACAGTGGAAGAGTGCTTCAATGAACAGGTATGTACTTGATGATTCAAGAGCTACATTGCATGTTGTAATTAATATTGTAAAGTTTGACCATTTTGGATTGATGATCTTCTCATTGATGCACTTTATTTGAATTAAATGTATATAAATATGACATTCAATTCAATAGAGTAACAGTATATATTAATACAAATTGATTTGTGTTTAAATTAAAAGGAAGTAATGAGAGCGTTGATGGAATGAGCTTTGGATAACGGTGACCAAGTTGAGAAAGTGATGTGCCAACAAAGGTAAAGTGTTTTAAGATTTGAGATTGAATGAATAACTTTATCAACATTCATGCCTAGCTAGTTGCCAAGAGTTTCCCAACCCAATACACTTTTTATATACAATCTGTTATGTATATCATTATGTCAATTATACAGAAAATTGTATATAAAATCTAATGATTATTTTTAACATAAAGCCCAAATCAAGAACAAAGTTATTTATTTATATAAATGAATATGCCTCGTCTGATAAATTGATTTGCATAAATTTTCATAAACATTAGTTTAGTTAAAAATTATAAAATAAATACTACTTCTTAAATTTAATATTATAAGTTTTATATTATATGACGGGCCCCACGTGTCTCCTTTCCCAACTTTTTCATTCTGATTTCACATGCATTTCAACTTTTTCATTAAATTTTAAGGATATTTTAGTAATTAAAATTATATACTCAGCTTGTTAATATTCACATAATAAGCTCAATTTATTATGTGGATATTGTTTTTATTTCTTTTAAAAAAAAACGAATTATATATTTTAAATAATAAATTTATAGGAGTGTCCATAGAGTGAAAATGGCATGAATCATAGTTTATCATATATTATTTATTCAGTATTATCGATCAAAACAAGAAATTGTGATAATTTACTTTGCTCTACTGTTTGTTTGATTGTATATATATTCAATCTTGCATGGATACTGTTTTTATTTTTTATTTTTTTAAAACAAAGTTAATATTTAATTATCAATTAAAATATTCACACAAAAAGTTAATTTATACCTTATATTAGATTTTAGGGTATTTTAGTAATTATCATTAATTTAATTAATTTTTTATTTGCAAAGCCTTCCTAAAGTACATAATCACTTTAAAAATTATTTTTACTAAAATAAGTTAATCTTGTAAAATTCTAGGAATTGAAATTAGAATCTCTTAAATTAAAAAAACGAATTTTATTTTTTTCATTTTTTTAAATTTCAAAGTGATAGATTGACATTTATTGGATACTCCATAAAATCTAAATCATTAATTTCTTCTGGAATTCTTGCACGGTCATTCTCCCTCCCCCTTTCATTGTTGTTCATATATTTAATTTGCAATAAATTTTTTTTTTTGACTCTCATATGCACTTCTCATAGTGCCTCCTCCATTGCCACCACCTCAGTCAGGAAGGAGTTTCATTGATCAAATTTCACTTTTTCCGAGGGAAGCAAAAGCAAGGGGGTGCCCCTCATTTCTGTGGTTCCTTGCCTCCTTGTCCATCCAGGTGACACAGCTATATATATTGTGTAAATAACTTTACCTTTCTTCTCCCATCTCAAGCCAAGACACACAGACACAGAAAGAAATAAACATCTTCTAACTGAAAGAAATAGATAGATGTTGGTTAGAGGATTTTGAGTTAGATTCAAAAGCCTGGAATCTATATAGAGAGCCAGTTATTTCTGTACTATTATTGTTTTCTTTGCTTTTTTTTTCTTAATTCTTGTGGTATTTTGATGTATTTGTCTTCTGTCTTTTAGGCTGAAACTTTAAACAACAGTAGCCTAGTACATAGTTTGGTTGAATAAATTTTGTACTTATTTATTTTGTTGTGTTTTGTTCAATTCTTCAGGTCCCATGTTTTCTCTTAGGTGTGACCAGAATTCGGAAAATTTCACTGGAGGGTCATCCAGGGTTTGATCGTGTAAGGCACTAACATGCTTAAATATTTGTATAGAACAATAAATATATATGTATTAATGCTTACCATAGTAACATCGTCTTTATGTATTCATAGATTAATATCGTTGAGAGTTACCAATCTTGTTATTACTTTCTTTTGGATTACAAATGACTTGATATGTTTCTGAACCATACAATTTGGCCATGCTTCTTGCAACGTGCAGCATAAATTTTATAATGATGACATATGACAATTACACATCTTATTTCTATAGTTTTTGTTGGTTCTCATCTTATTAGTTTTATACTGAATGAAACAGTTTACAATTCTTAATTTGGTTGCCAAGATCTCTGTTTTATCTTTAATATTCTCATCAATGAAACTCTTTTTGCTTTTCGTTCCCCTGCATATGTCTCATTTTTTTTTGAATGTGATGTTATTTTGCCATAGGAGCATAGAATGTATGATGCTCTGTCCATGGAATTTATTGCAGGGTGGGACTTTGTGGTTCCAGAACTTGACTGAATTCCCTCATGGTCTTTTAGGCCCCATCTTTCCAATAGTGATAGCTGCTCTCCACTCCTCTAATGTTGAGGTATTTGACTCTATCAATGATTAAAGTTTTCAAACCAGCTTGTCTGTTATTATGTTCCTTCATCTTTCTGGGTATAGTTGTGATGTAGAACATCCCTCAATCCTTATCAAGATGAGTCCCCTCTTGTTTTTTTTTTTTTTTTTTTTTCAAGAAGAAGAAGAGAAGGGGGGATGGTTTGGTGTGTGGGGGGGTCTTGGGGGAAGAGAATTGTGAATTAATATTAACATATTATGAGAAGTTATTGCTGGTCATCTTATTACTTGTTTGATATATTTTCCAGATTTCTTTTAGTAAATCTTCACTTGGAAAACAAGAAGGCACGCATGGCTTATCGGCAAAAATGAGTTGTGAACAGTTTTGTTTAGGTTTGCTTACTGCTATATTATTACATTCTAAATTTTTTACTGTCCATATTTTATGTTCACGTCAATTGTGAGAATAAGAATGGCATATAATTTCCCCTGTAATATTTATACCATATTTAGTACAAATTATTTATCTTCCTTATTGCAGTATTACAAGAGATATTTGGATGTCTGGACGCTACCTTTATTTTTTATTGGCTATTGTATTCCTTAGGTAAAATATTCTACCTTCATTTCTACTTTGAAATTATGTCCCATGATTTTAAATCAGATTTCCCTTTTCGCTTAGCTTCTTGGATATTTTTATTGTTTATTGAGATTCACAGTGAAATTTGTTTTTGTTCTTGTATTTGTCCACAGTTTATTGAGTAATCATTAATCTCAGAATTTAAGCTCATAGGATAGATTCCTAATTGCATAACTGATTTAGGGACCATTCAAACTAAGTGGTTCATATATGTTACCTCATCCTCGGCTGAATGGGCAAAAGTTGATACATAAATACAGATAATGCTAATGGCCTATTGGATTGTGAAAACACTGCTATCTATTTCATTTTAATTTCTTTTTCTATGCTGGTCTTTACCCTTATCAGAAAGTTTTGTATTTGATAGGGAAGTTCCCCTGACATTGTGCTGGGTATACTCACCAATTTATTTGCCTTGATTTGCTGGGTCGTCTTATTGGGTTACTAATAGCACATTTAGTATGATTTAGGTAGTTATTGCAATTTTCTTTTTTGGAAAGAATTCGTTCCTATGTGTGATATGTTTTAGTTGGTCTAGTGTGTGAATTCATAATCAACTTTGCAACAATTATCCCTCAAATATCCTGCTGTTCATGCAAAGTTGGGGTTACCTGACAAGGATGCTCCATCAGCACTGGAAAAATCTGAAGAAATTGATAATCCTGAAAAACAATTGGATTCCCCTGCAAAGCAACGCAAAATATCTGTCAAGTACCTAACCCTAGAGAAACTGGTAGCTGTAAGTGACTAACCTCAGAACCTCGCCTACAATTTGAATGTTAAGGATTGTGTTGCATGTTGTCTTACATCTTTGTTGTTTGGATTCTGGACAGCTTTCAGTCAAACACTTGTCAAAAGGACAGAAAGAAAGAGCATTTTCTTTTTTGCAGTAACTTTCTCTTCTTATGCCCCCTCCTTTCCTTCCCTCTGCCTCCTGTAGTTTTTTTGTTATTAAAACATCGAATAATAGTTGTTGCACTAAGTGTTTAATGTTTGATGACAGACTGGTGCTTGATGAGGATCCTGATTACATAAATGCTTTGATAGTTATGGGGCAGACTCAACTGCAGAAAGGACTGCTAGCGGAGGCTATTGAATAGTTGGAGCATGCTATCTCCAAGGTTCCGTCTAGTTTAATTTAGTTATCTTATGTTTTTTCACAATCAGATGTTTAGTATATAAAGTAGGATTTATATAGGCGGGAAGCATGCTTTATACATGATTTTTGGTAATTACAGAATTTTAAATAGAAGTGTTTTATTATGTTGGAAAGAGCATAAAAGACAGGTAATTTTGAAAGTATTTTTTCTTGCTTATATCAACATTTCTGGTATGTCGTTAACTAAAAGCTGTTTCTTTGACATCCCATCAGCTCTTCATCTCCGCCAATCCCACAGAAGTTGAAAATATTGATCTCCTAATTGTTGCTTCTCAGTGGGCTGGTGTTGCCTATATAAGACAGGTAAAATTCAGTGATGCTTTTCTGAAATAAAAGGCTATGAGCATAACATATTATTCTCAAAACTATGCTACGATTTGAGTTCAATTTTAGGACCCAGCCATGGGCCCCTTGTAAACTTTTCGAGCTGGGTGGGCAGGCTTAAATATATAATTACTCGATGAAAAAAGGCATTCATTTTCTTTTGTTTGTTTCACTTTCTTCTGTATGTTACAGGGGAAAATGGCTGAAGGAATTGTACACTTCGAAAGAATTGCAAATTTGGAAGAGCCAGAGGAAAAAAGTTCATTTCTCAAGTATTACTTTCAAGGTATGAATTTACACAATCATTTCTCAAGTATTTTTACTTATAACCTGATAATCGCTTGTCTCGGAATTGATCAATATCGTCGTTACAATTTAGGTCTATTGTTTGGGCACTAACTACTGTGTTTTTCAGCTTTGTATAATGTAGGTCGCAAGGCTGAAGCTGTAAAGCATCTGCGTTTAGCTGCTGCATATAATCCCGAGTATAATGAACTACTGCAACAATGCGAAAATGACAGACAATGATTTTACAAGTGATCTTAGCAGCAGCAGGAGAGCAGATTACTAATTTATTTGTAAAGTGTACAAGACGATGTTGTAAACTCATCTGCTCGAGGCCACCTACACAACATATTCATATCCCATAAGTTTCCAGACTATCAAGATTATTGAGTCTGGCAATAATTTCCAGTCTTGGTCGATCAACTCGTGATAAGCATTTCGGCGAAGTTTTGCTATAAGAAGAGAATGTTAATTAAATTATTTCATTCCTTGGTTTGTTTATTGAATTGTATTATACATTGAAATAAGTTATAACTAGTGCTTTGTATAACAATAATAATTTAGAATTGGGACATTATGTCTTGTAATAAACTCCCTTCAATGTGATTGATTTCCCCTTGAGCTTTTGCTTAATTTTGATTATTTCCCCAAACATTTTACTTTAATTATTATTGACCTTTATCACTTCTCAGATTTTGCTAAGGTATTGGTAACCACCAAACTTGTCACGTACCTTAGACTATAACACATGGCCCTTGTTATGATACTCAAATGACGGATACATTTACGCATGTCAAAGTTTTATTTGTTCTAAGTGGGCGGCTGGCTATATAACTAACCCCCACTTTCTCCTGTAAACACACACAAACACAAGTTGTTTAATAAAAGTTTTTCATTTCAGCTCTCTTTATTTTACTCTTTTATTTTCCGGTTCCTTCTTACTTCTTAGTTTATTTTATTACAATTACACCACTAAAATTATAATACTTATTAGCACAAGGAACTCAATAAGTTTAACGGTTTTATTCATTCATTTTATAATACAATGGTATTTTGAAATATAAATTTGGGTGAGAAAATAGTATTTTAAAACTTTTTGGGTAAGAAAAAGTCTTTATTTTTCTTAATATGATTTTGTGTAAAAAACCGAACTAAAAGCAACTTTTCTGTCTATCAAGAAGGAAGTGCAAGAGTAAAAACGAAAATGTTGCTAGCATTCATCACCTGGGCTATTTCGAGCCGAGCCGAGCCGAGTTTTTCTCTTAACAAGCTCAGCTGTTGTAAGGGGGAATGGATTTTGAGCCAGCTCGGAGCCACCACCCAAAAAAAAAAAAAAAAATGCAGTTTTTTTTATAAATTTAGAGCAGATAGTCATTGGCTGGCTTTAGAGGTCCTCACTGGGCAGCAAATATTTTCGGGGACCTGAGTTATCAATTCAGTTATCAAATATTTTGCATAATGCATTGATGGTATATTTGATAACTGAATTGGTGGTCGGAATTAAACAGAGTATAAAAACCAAGATGAATGGGGTCTTTCGTTTGTGTGTGAGTGTGACTTTGTATGTATTAAATTAATCAAACTAAAACCAAGATAACATTCATATCTGTGACCAAAATAACACACATAAATAAATACCTTTACAAGCTGACACCTTCAGCAAGACAACAACCTTGACGTCGACTACGACAACGAGATTTGAAGGGTTATCAGCTGCGACAAGCCGAAAACACGACGGACGACAATGAAGCAGATGGGTTTGAGTCGTTTGACTTAACTTGATTTGAAGGCAGAGACCCACAAGCAAACAACAAGAAGCGATGGGTTTAGGTCGTTTGGCACGATGAGACATTTGCGACGATTTAGGTTTAGGTTTGCGATTTGAAGACCCCTACCCCAGATAAGCGACCCCAGACCCCTAGAAGCGAGACAATGGCGAAGCTGAGATGGGTTTGAGTAGTTTGTGGCGAGATTTGAAGACCCCAGAGCGAGATGACGACAAGGAAAGAAACTAGAGGCGGCTTACACTTGCCTAAAATTGTTGACTCCTTTTGGGTTTACGACAAATAGTGGTGGAGTCGTGTTCTTACGGCTTAAAAATTGGGGGATTTTTTTCATTTTTGAAAACATTTTCCTTTTGAATTTTTTTTTTTAATCCCCCTTACTTTAAAAACCCTAAATCGCCTTACGAGTTTGAGCCTGATTCGGCTCGAGCCTAACTGCGAGTCATTGAACTAAGGCTCATAACCTCTCTGGCCCGAGTTAAGCTGAATTCAACCAAGTTGAATCGTTAACGAGCCGAGCCGAGCCAGCTCGCAAGTGGCTTCGGTTCATTGAACTATCCTATGAATCATCACATAAACAACTTATACATACAAGGAACGTGATGGATAGTTTCCAGACGAGGGAGATATTTTTGAAATTCTAATAAAAGTAAGGGTAGGTCAAAAATTAAACCTAGAAATTAAACAAAAACAACAGGGACTAAAATAATAATACAACTTCATTTTCCCGGGAACCAAACAAAACAAACCCAACCCACCACACAATTCGGAACTACGGTCTGAATGGCAGCACTGTCTTTGAGAGTACCTACCACACTGAGTTCAACAACAGCAATCCCTCTAAAACCTTCCTCTAGAAAACCCATAAGAATTTCTTTAAATCCCAGCTTTAAAAACATTACAAAAAGGGCCCCTCATGGCCTCCTTGAGTGGACAAACTCAACAGAGAAAGCTCCCCATACTGCTCTTTGCCATCATGGACACAATCGTTCGCGACCCTTTTTACCAGGATGTCCCTGCCTTCTTTGGGTACTCGCTCTTTTGCTTTATTTGTTTATGTTCTTGTTAGAAATTGGGACGCCAAAGTCAAAGCCCTTTGAAGGAAAAAAAAACTTTTACGTAAGCAATGAAAATGAATTAGTGTGAGCAGAATTAGATTATTTGTGAAGAATTCTGATCAAATAAAGGGTAAAGAGAGATAGTGGGGTTGTTTTGCTGGTGGGTTATTTCAATAATGCTGATACAGTATCATGTTGAAGAAGTTAATACTTAAGACCATTGAATGAGGATGAAATATTCTCAGTTTTCATGCTACTTTTCAATGTTGATGTGATTATAATCTAAGAAAGGGAAAGCTTCGTGAAGAGTAGATTGTTTGGTTTAGAGAATAGGTGGAGACTTTGTTTTTAATGGTAGTTTCTGATAATTTTTTAAAACTTAGAGAAATAAATGTTTCTTTAAATATCATGGTTATTTCTATAATGTTGGTATTGTATTGTATTGGAGAAGTTAACATATTCAATGAGCATGAATATTATTTTGGTTAACGGTTGATTTTGATGCGATAATTTAAAATATAACCATACCATCTCTGATTATACAATTGAGAATCGTGTAATTTAATTGTTGCTGATATTATAACATAAAAAAGAAAAGCTTCTTGAGTTGTAGTGTGTTTGTGTTTGCGGTTTTAGTTATGATAAATTTTATAGAACTTAGAGTTTAAATGTTTTTGGGAATTTTTAGGGGAGGTTTATGATGATTTTGCAACTTCAGAAAGGTTCTTGATGAAATGGTGGCATCTTTCTGCACTTCTCTTACTTTAAGATGATCAAAATGACTGTTGAGCTTAGTTAACGCCTAGAAGTAAATGCTTCCAATCCGTAGAAACTCATAAAAATATCATTAATCATCTTGAGTTAGGGTCTATAAAGGTAATAGACGACCGCATCTAATGCATTGATGCATCTTGTTTTGTGTGAGATGTTGTGCTTATTCACCAAGAGACTTGTTAAGGACACGTGCTAACATGGTGATGAAGATAACTGTTGTTGATGCCTTATTGGCCATTGCTTTGCCTATTTGTGTTATGATTGCTGAGCTTGCATAAATATTAGAATTTATTTTTTTATTTACAAGGTACAGTTTTTTTACTTTTTGGAAACAAATGATATATGAATCTCAGGAAAATACTTTTGGTTGGGAGTTTTCAGAAACAGTATTTGGATACTCAGCATGCCTTTCTCTTTATCTTTCCAGTTATTTCCTTATATTAAGATTGCAATAATCAAAATGAGAATTTATGCTCAGAATGCCTATGAAGGAACTAATAGAATGCAAGCACCCAACTGCATGGCTTGAATTCGAAAAGGGGCTGATTGATGAGGTATGTGCGACACTTATGTCCAAATATTATCTTTCATTCAGTTGAAAGAACTCATTTTTCAGTTAAATTAATTTGAGGCATCATTTGTAGTATTGAATGATTAAATTTGTATAGTATAGAATGCTGAGTGATCAATTTTATTATGTAATTAGGTCAATTCATGTTTGAAATTTGAAAAGTCATTAAAGGATTTTATATCCTTGTATATATTTTGATTGCATAATGGTTATGTTATTGTTTTCTTTTTGTGTTTGTGTGTCCTTTTTTATATTTCGAAGTCTGGGATTGCATTGAGACACAAGTTGGATTTTGGAATTTAAACTTGCTGATCAATAATCACTATTTCCGGATTGTTTAACTTGTCGGAAATGTGGAGTGGTCTCTCCTCCCAAAAGTTGAGGATATCTTGCAAAGTAATGCCCCTGTTTTATTGGCAATTTCTCTTATACTCTTCATCATGTAAATTTGATAGATTTTAGCCTGAATAACTCCCTTCTGCTATAAAATCCACTCTATTGCTTTCTTAAATTTACATCAATTGATCATCTAAATGAGCTGTTCTTTGCTTTTGGTCCCTATCAAATGTCCTATACTAATGTGTTTTGTCTTATTTTAGATGGAGTTAGCCAGAAAATTCTTTAAAGACGGAAGGCCTTTCGATTTGGAAGGTTGGTAGTTTTCTCTTTTTATGAGCTTTGACAATCTAGTGCCTGCCATGTTAGAGCAGAGAGCATGTTCTGGGTTTTGCCTGAAAATTGTTTTGAACTTTAGAACAAGAAATCATATGAAATGTATTTTTTTTATAACCGAGTTTTGTTTCAGTAACAGTGCAACTTATATTTGTTATTTTCTTTTCTTACATGTTGGTAACTGCATTATTTGTTTAGATTCTTTTTCAAAACAAGTGTTGGTTACATACGTGAGCCAAGCAAATATGAATAATTGATAATAAATTGTTAATTAACATTTTATCCAACTAAAATCTAAGTCTTATTCAATAGCAATTTTTGTACTGGTTAGTGGTCTGTACCTTATCATTTTGTTTGTAATTTTCTTTATGTCATGAATCACTTTAGCCTGTCTTTCTTATCCTTTCCACCAATTAATCAAATTACAAAGTGAAACACTGTATTTTATTGTAATATTTTGAGAATCAATTGCAGATATACTGATTTATCTTTATTTCTGAATGACTATTCCTTGGATATGCTGATATGCTCTATGTTCTCTTTCTTTTATGGATCTATCCCTCCTTATTTGTAAAATACTAATTTTAACTAAAAATCTCTGCAGGACTTAAAAATTGTATGAGAAGAGGATATTATTACATAGAAGGTGTTGAAGAATTGCTTTTTGATTTAAAACAAAACAACTATGAGATGCATGCTTTCACTAATTATCCTATCTGGTAAGGTGAACTTGGTTTTTACTTTTGGAGGGTCTTTTGACCAACCTAAGCACAGAAAAAAGAAATTTATGCACGAACTTCTTTCTTTTAACAAATATGGTAATACATAATAGCCGTTGCTTAAAATTTCTGTTCACACTGAAGTTAGTGGAAAGAGTGAGTATCCCACACATGCTGTATATATTCTGCAGAGAGTACCCATCTAATTGGTTTAAAGACTTTTTATGAATGTAAAACATTTCCTCTATGTATAGCATAAATACCTTTCATATCCATTAGCAAATCCTCATTCCATACAAAGAATAAGCAATTTCTTCTTTGTCCTCTAAATCAGCTCTGCATCCTGCAAGATGTATCAATTTTTATTTTTATTGTTTTTATATGTCTATAAGGTACATGAGAGCTAAAACCTCCCAAATTGGAAGTGATGAAAACATTTTATCAAAATGGTGGCCAGTGAGATGGAGGAATCTCCAGCTCGCTAGTGCACACAACCTGCTTCACCAAACCGACTAGTTGCCTTTAAATTTATAGAGTACACGATACACTTAAAGACACTTATGTTTGTTTATTATAGTTGAAACTATATTTAGTATTGTTGAGTTTTAATTTCTCTCGATGGTAATCTGAAAGCAAATTCAAATCCAAAGCGTCAGTTTCATCAGTAAAACTATCAGCTCCAAAATTTCAATGTTGCATCTTCAGTTTTTTCAAAGGCAGTTCCTTTGACAGTGGATGGCTCATCATTTTCTTGAAAATGTGTTTTGTAGGTACAGAATAATTGAGGACAAATTAAAGATCTCAACTTACTTATCATGGACATTTTGTTCCTGTGCCATAGGTATGTTCACTAGTTTGAAGTTGCTTGATACTATGAACTCGCTTTCTTACCCCAAACATATTAAATTGGATGTATATGTGTGTGTTTCAGTATGTGCTGGTGACACCAAAATTTAGTCTGTTTTCTTTGGTCAGAATATTATCCTTGCCTTGCCTTCTTTTTATAGATTTTCAAGTATTCATGTATAGATTGAAATTTGTTCTATTAGGAATAAATTTAATCTACCTAGTATTTTGTAATATATATTGGAAATAAGATCATAACTTCAAGATATGAATCAGCTATCAGTATCTATGTTTTTTTTTTTTCTCCGTCATTTGAGTATAAGGAGGTTTGAGGGAAATCTGTTCAGTTTAATACATGTGTAGTATACTTATCTTTTTGCTAGTACTGGTTTTCGTAGATTTTAGCTTTTCCACATAAATATTATTGTGATCATAAAAGCAATGTTGTGTCACAGCTTGTGAGAATGAATTTAGGCTTGAGAGTTGTTGTGATCCATAATTTGCAGGGCAGTTAAGCCATGTAAGTTCAACCACGGTCATTCACTGTTTGGGATAAATTATTATGTCATATACCTGAGCGCGTATGGCATGTTTTGGTGAAAGGAGCTTGTTCTGAGCTATCAAACCATGACTGAAGATGTTAAAGGTTTCTGTCTCAAATTATACTACAATAGTTCAGCGAGCCATCCAGCACTTCCAAACTAGAGGGTAGCCAGTGATTTTTTGTTGATCTCTTATTTCGAGATTAGATCAGTGGTGCAAAGTATCCTGTATTATCAGCATGATTTTCTGCTATTTTAGCTAACAAGTTAATGTTCTTTTTGAATGCCATCTGACTGTTTTAGAGAGTCTTCTACTGCAAAACAACGATTGTTCCTGTATCTGTTGTGGACATTAGCACAGCCTGGTCCATCTGGACAGTGATACGTTTTTCGCCTTCTTTCAGGAAAGAGGAAACCTGATCCTGATTTTTACTTGGAAGTCGTGAGACATCTGAAGGTTGATTCAGGAGATTGTATTTTCATTGATGACAGGTATCCTTCTAATTTCTATATATATTAAACTATTACTCTTATAGAATCTTGATTTCTTGTATGAATCGATTTACATGTCTTCTATTCTCGTTGCCACTAGATTTAGTCTGCCAAAAGTATGGGCCAAAATTGCTACTTCTTGACATGTTAGTTGGATTTGGATCATTTCAAAACTTCAGTTTTTGTAAAGTATCTGTCAAAATTATCTGCACAATTCATCTTTATTGCTAGTAATCTGACTTTTAGAAGACATCAATGTTACTATTTTCTGTATTTAATAGGTATCTCTTGAAAGTTGACTAGCATTGCCTACTGAATCGGCTTAACATGTTTTCATAGAAAGAGATTGGGTTTGTTTTAATGTCGTACATTTTGAGCTTCACTTCGCTCGCTAATTTATTGCCTTGGACTGACACCAGGTTAAAGAACGTGGAGGCTGCAACTGAAGTTGGCATAGTCGGTCTGCAGTTCAAGGGTGCCGATTTTCTGCGTCGTGATCTCTCCCAAATGGGAATCAACGTTTCAACAAACAAATTCCCCAGAAGTGAGAACCAATCCCAGATCACCAAAGAACAGAGACCGTAATTCTTGTGGATGGTTTTATCCTATGACTTTATGCCCTCCTTTTCATAATTGTTTCCTCCTTTTTTCTCAAATCGTAGTAAAATGCTATAAATTCATGAGTATTACAAACATTTTCTTTTCTTTTGGCCATATCTTCGAAAGATAAATGCCTTAGATTCATCTAAATTGTATGCATTCTATTAACTTCTTGATCAAATATCAATCCTTGCCGAAATTCTCCCAGCTTTTCATCAGCTTCTCCAACTTACATGAATTTGTTGAACTTTTCACGTATAGTTTCTTGTGATTGTACACGAGGTCTTTAATCGAATCATCGTCAAACTGTGTATTTCAGTTCCGTTGTGTAGGATCTGAAAACAAACAAAACAGCACTATCCATGGAAAGAAATCCAGGAAACAGTTTCTGAAACTTGAAGAACTCTATAGTGTTCCCTTGTTTGTGTATTTTGCAGAATTTGGAAGGCTGAAGAGAACTGTTTAATCCGCGACGTTTTTGTTGCCGTTACAAGATTGGTAACGTTACTGGAACATGAAACTTATAATCACATAACTTCAGTACTAAAATAAAGTGTTACAAGTACTTACAACTCATTTCATTGTAAATTATCATTTAATATAACAAGTTTGACGTTTTACAATTAAATACTTGAATAATATGTTACAGGTGTACGGTTTTATCAGTTGTATGTGTAAAAACATCTTTCCATCCATTAAACCATTGTTTTAAAACCTGACCTGTTGTAAAGATTGGTAAGGTGATCGAGTCTTAGGTCGATCACTGATCAGCATCAGAAGTATTTTTTAAAAACTGTAAATTAGTCTCTTAAATTTTAATTTATTTTTAAAATGCGCAAAATAATTAATTAGAATCTAAATTTTTGAAATATTGTAAAAACACCCCTAAACAATTTCAATCAGTCCCTATAAATTTCAAATATAACAAAAACCCCTTGTAACCTGAACTAGATCGGAGAGGTTACCCAATAGTTTGACTAGCCGGTTCGTTTCGGGTTTTAAAACAGAGCATTAAACTCGTCTATCATTTTGTGTAGTACAATTTAACAAGTTATCGAGCATTGTCTAACATATTAGATGATAGTATCTAGCGTATGACAATGTTTGACTAAACATTTGATATTAAATTTGTTTTTTTTTTAATCAAAGTGTTTGAACTAGTTTATATGCATCTCGACTAATTTTTTAGAAAGATTACCACAACAATCCACTGACCCCCAATTTAAACTTAATTCAGGAATGTTCAAATAGAAAATTAAACTTGAAACTGTGTGTCTGTCTACCCTATCTCTAATTCGTTCTAACCATTTGAACTATCCATGGATTTGTTATAAATTACTATTTTCACTAAATTAGAACCAAATCAAACCAAATGTTTTTATTTAAAAAAAAAAAAAACTTGAACAACACGTGTGTATTAGAAATTCAGACCAAATTGAATAAGTTTAAATCTGTTATATTAGTTAATTTAAGGTCGCATATAATTAAAATTCTTTAATAAGAATAAATAAATTTTTTATTATAAATTTTGATAGTATTTCGGATTTTATTGAATTAAATTGCTAATTCAAACCAACTTTGAATTTTTACATAGAAAAATAATTATACAAATTAGTGAAATAATAAAATAAATATTTAAAAACATAAAGAAAATAGTGATTATGAGTATTTGAATATATAAAGATAAAGAATATACCTTGTAATAAAAAAAAAGCAATAAAAATGTAATTACAGGAACAAATACATATCATGTTCTTGCGGTTGTTTGTTGGTCTACCTCTCTTTTTATCTCTCTTCTTCAACAATTCATGCTCCTTGCTTTAACTGTTCCTCCTACTTTTCCATTAAAATGAGCATGACTCAGTTCGCCATGGTAACTTTTCATCTTCTTTTTTCTCAATTTTGGTTACTGTTTTAACGTTCTCTGCCTTGAATTTATGTCTCTTTCAATTTATATACAAACCTAATGGATGATTTCTACGTTTGATTTTGACTGATGGGGTTTTTGAAAGTTGAAGTTTTTATTACAATTTGGTTTTTTAATTATTAATATAAAGTTGTTCCTTGTGAATTTAGTTAGAAACATAATTGATGATATGCCAACTGGGTATTTGGTATGATGGGGTTTGTTGAAATTGAATTTATCTTATAAAGTTGAGCTTTTAATTCTTAACATGAAAGTTGTTCCTAGTTACAGTTTGGAATAGCTGTTGTTTTAGGGCATATATCATGTCTATCAATTCATATACAGACATAAATGATGATATGTCAACTGAGTATTTTTGGTTTCTGTTGTTGATTTTGTGTGCCCGGGTTGTTGAAGTTGAATTTATTATCATTATAAAGTTCAGTTTTTCAATTCTTAGCTATTATTTTAAGGAAAATATTATGTTTATATCAATTCTAATGAAGATATAATGGATGATCAACGGGGTGTTTTAGTTTTCTAGTTTCTGTTGTTGAATTTGTATGGTGGGTTGTTGAATTTGAATTTGTAATAGTAAAGTTCAGTTTTTTAATTTATAACTTAAAGTTGTTACAGTTTAGTGCAGCAATTGTTTTAGGGCAAATATCATGTCTTTGTCAAGTCTTATACAAATAATAGTTGATGGTACTATGCCAACTGGGTATTTTTAGTTTCCACTGTTGAATTTTTATGGTGGGCTGCTGAAGTTGAATTTATCATTATAAAGTTAAGTTTTTTAATTCTTAGCATAAAGTTGTTTTTAGTTTAGTTATTGTTTTAGGTAAAACTTTAATGGATTAAGTGTTTGTTAGGAAAACCCACTGGGATTGTTTCATTAATGGTGTTAATACTAATGAATAGGAAGTGTTTGATGGAGCATTTATGATTGGTTAAATCTTTTCTTCTTTTTTTAATATTAGGAAAGTGGGACTAGGGTTTTTGGTTTTCTGTTTTAGTAATTCAGTTTTAAGAAATGGCTGGAATTTTTGATGAAATTCCAAACGATTAGTTTTTTTTTTTTTTATTAGTGTATTAGGCCAACGTTAATGGAGTAAATGGTGTTTTTCATGTTCTTTTGATTTGCCAAACTTTTGGTACTGATGCTAGGACTAGGGTTTTGCATGTTTTCTTTGATCAAATTTCAAACTAAATGGTTTTATTTGTTTTGTTTTCTTTTGTGTGTGTTTTATTTAAGTCAAATGTGAGAGGGGCCCATGATCTTTTCTACTCCATACATATTGATGATGAACTTGCAGGTGGAGGAGTTGGCTTTCCTTGTGAAGGACAATCTTCCATGTAAGCATCTTGTACTTTCGATGGAGGAGGCCTTGGTCAACTTCCTTCAGGATGATAACAGGTAAAAAAAATGTGTTATATGAAGCTATTTTTCTTAAGGCTGTTAGCTTATGTAAATACTTTTCTAATAATATGTTTTGATTGCAGCACTGATGGGGTCCTTGAGTTGGAACCAATGAACTCCTACAGTCGTCTTCTCTTGCATAGATTGGCAGATATATTTGGGTAGTTCTTTTATTCCTTTTTTGCCCCTTCCCATGCTTCATACCCTTAAATCCCCTAACCTTCCTTATGAGTTCACTGGGTTCGAATCTGAAGACTAGTATCAGATTTTACACCCTTGGGGGTTTTTTAAACTTGTGAGAAATTATATCCCAAGTGGATAGCCTCATGGGAATATGGGCCCTCAGAGGACTACTGCAGGGCATTCCTTTAAATGCCTATTTGTTGCTAAATTGATCTCATTCTTTCATATATGCATTATGTTCTAAATTGAGCATTCATTTGATTACAGGATTACTTATTTTTTTTAAGCCTTTCATTGATATCATGAACTTTTTCTGATTATGTAGATTTGCCCATGAATCTGTTGGTGAAGGAGATGATCGACACTTGATTTTAGAGCGATGCCCTGAGACTTCAATGTATGTGAAGAAACATGATGCCATACCTAGGATTTGTTACATTATATATTCACTCTTGCATCTATCTCCTTATGTCTTGTCGTGTATTAAAGTTTGCTGGATAAATAATCCTGGGAGCACATATATAAAACATGTAATGAGGTGATGATGTGGATCATGTTGCCGCTTATTAGATCCTTAATCTTTCATCCTCAAATATGAAGCTTAAATAGGTGGACTTTATCATTAATAATACTATGGTACAGCAACATGGTTCTCAGCTATTGTAGATTGCTGTGGCTTATTGAAACATGTTGCTAAACTGCACAACCATCAACTTGATGACTTGAGAGAACCGTTGAAAGATGCTTTCTGATTCCTAATACTATAGTTTTAGGGTATAAAACTAGTTTAAGACAACGGTACTTCGATGATGAAAGTAAGACTTATAAAACAAAAGTGAATCTGTTCAATTTGTTGAAAACAGTTCCTAGTGAATCCACTTAATTAGTGCAGGTCCCTCGAGAAGATTTGACGGTGTTTAATTTCTGTTACAAATTTTCTATTTTTATTTTTTATTTTTAGAAAATTTAAGTGTATTGTTGTACTCTGAATTAATTTAATTTAGCGTTTTGTAATGATTATAGTATATATTTGAAGATATTATCAATCTTCTTTATAGTTTCAGCTGGAGTTGATTTTCAGTTATATTTGCACATCTTATTGTGATGAACCTGCATGGATGATTTTTTCCTTTTTCGTTTCTGTGCCTTTTAAGAGTTTTACTTTATCTTATCTTTTTGTGGAATACTGAGTCTGACATCAGGTTGCTACTTGTTCTGAATGCAAACATCTTTTGTGTGCCTCTGACAATCATTTGACTTAACAAATTTGATTATGAATGTTTGGATTTCGTTATAACAGCAGCATTGCCCTAGTAGTAGTACCAGTTTACGTTGAATGTAATAATTTTGATATATTAATGAAAAAAATGTTGGAATTCAGATTTTTGGATTTGTTTCATAAGTGCGCACATTACAGTATGAAAATATATTTCTCATAAATTTCCTGTTCCAACATCTTTGTTCTTGGATTGCAGACCATCCATTCTTGTTAGTGATATCTTGTGGCAGTATGGAGAGCCTGAGCTCGTCACCACATCTCACCAATTATTGAGGAGGAAAGAGGCTCCACCAGGTATAGTTTTTCCTGCCCTTTAATTAAAAGAATTATTTATGCTAATGCCATTCCATCCTAAAAATGGAATTGAGCACTGTTGGGTACTTTTAACAATATCAACTATAGTCAATGATATTAGCAGTTTCTTTTTCCGTTGTATTTTGCCTTCTTTTGTGAATTACAGAGTATGACATATGATATCTTTGTATCTATCCAATATTATGTACCAAAAAAATATTTGAATTGCTAATTATGTTTGAGATGGATGGTAGGAAATATGCCTTGTTGAGGTCCTGTACGAAGCAAAGGCTGTATAGCTGGTTGCTAACGTCTCTGAAAGATTATTGTTAAACTTGAGCTATAGCTGTCAAAGCATCATCAAGAAGCTTTCTATGTGTTGATGAAACACTGTTGGTTAAACTTGGGATGGAGGTTTTAACTCTTGAAAACATGGGAATGTTTGGATCTCCTGAAAATTTCCGTTTCAGTTGTCTCATACTAAAACATTAGCATACAAGAATCATTTCTGATACCCAACCAACTGAACAATCTTGGAGACACTTGGTATAAATGTGGTCAATTTGAAGTGGGAATGTTTCATTCATCTATCAGCCAAATAATATTTTTCTCTGAATTTTATTAAAAAGGAACTTTACAGTAGGAGATAGAGAGAGTTCTGATCGTGAGGCTACTTAGATGTACCCTTTTTGAGGATTAGAATATTTATTCTCGCTAGGAAATATCTGTTATTATATTAAATTACTTTTTTTTTTTTTAATTTATTATAATATCTAGTTTGTTGAATTAAATTTTTCTTTCTTTCTATAGTAAATGCGAAATAGCATGCAGGTTACTCTTGAGAATAAAAAAGTTGTGTTTCTTTCAGTGTTGAGCTCTCAATCTCCCTCTGTTGAACATACCTTTGAGGAGAGAGAAGCCGCATATTTGGCTGCTCGTGAAAGAATTTTTTCAATGGATGTGGGAGCAGTAAGAGAACCTGTTAGGCAGAAGCCACGAAATGTTCCGGACGTTGCTCGGCGAATGATTGCACATGCGTTGGGCCAAAAAGTAAAAACTGGGAATCAAGCTGATGTTATTAGAGACGACAAAGAATCTGCACAACTAGCCAATGAAGTTAACACTCAAAACAATGATACAGCCAGACCCAATTCAAGTTTAGAAGCTCATCAGGAAACCACTTCCTCACCAGTACGAAATACGAATGTTCGTGGTAAACCAAAGGGCAATCTCCAAAAATGTAGAACGCCATCACAAAGCGATAGAACTACACCTCAAGAACCAGCTGAAAAGCATCACACCGATGTCGGTGTATCTGGGAATGGAAGAAGTAAAACCAGCGTCAGCAAAGAGTACTCCAAGGAGGAACATTTGGGAGCCGCAAAGAGAATGTTTGCTCAAGCCTTGGGTTTACACTCAGCCAAAGATGGTTTCCATTTGAAAAGCAATGAGACCAAGCAACTTGGCTCATAGTAGATGTTTTATTCAATGTTTCAAGGAATCAATTATTGTGCGCACTGATGAAATTTTCAAAAGCCTTTTGCTGATATTTACTAGCTGAGGGGAATGAAAGGGGAAAGAATCAAAGCTCCAAAGGACTCTTCTGGCTGCTGGCATCTTCTGTGATTTGCTTGCGGGCATTTTTGCAGCCAGAGCTTGTTGAAGCCATCCCCAAAATGTGAGTCAGCTTTTCCTGGCATCGTTATAGTACTGGCTTGATAACGTTATCGAAATAGCTATGATGTTAGAATGGTAACATGTACCAGTCATCCTTTATGTATTATTAAAGTGATGTTGTATACAGCTCGATGTTTTAGAACTAATTTTAAGTTATATTTAATATGCATTGTAGATTATGGAAATACTATTAGTTTCTGTAATGTTATCTTCATTTTGTTCTTAATGAGAACAAGCTCAATATCTGAGGATAACTGGGATATTTAATATATGTACCAATAAATAATTCACTTTGCTTTTGTATTTCTGAAAGAACCGGGATATACTTACTATTATGTTTGTTCTCCAAAAGTCTTTCACCTTTTATCTTTAGGGAGGAATAAAGAAAATAATAAATTATGTGATCATATCATCTTATCAAATCTTTGGTTTGTGTTGAACAAAGATAGCAGGCTATATGAAAAGTCCTCTTCTTTCCTCTGTTTCTCACTCAGTATCTTTTGTTCTGTAGAAAAGAATAACTTTGTTTCTATCATGCTCAAAGAAATTCCTAACTCAAGAGCAGTTAATTACAGAAAAGAATAACTTTGAGAGAATGGAATCATGAAGCCTTGAGACGAAAGGCAAAACGATGGAAGTAATCAAGGGATGAATTACATACCCTTGACTTCTATTTCCTAGTTCAATTGCTTTGCGCTCCAACTTTTTTCTTTTGCTACACAATTGACAAAACATTGTTTCTTAAAATAATAAAATTCCAACATTTTATCCATCATTATCCACCCTTGATTCTCAACAATCAGAAACATAAACTTAAGAATATGGAAATTGTTATTCAACTGCAGGTTCCATTGTCGAGAAAATTTCCCACCGCCTGTTGGATGCAGCTGGCAGTCAGATTGGTTACTTGCTTAGCTACAATGACAACACTGAAGCCTTAAGAAAGCAAGCTAAGAAACTCGAGGCTACCAGAGGCACTGTTGGAAGATTGATGCTGCTAAAAGAAACAGAGAAATTATCTTGCCTGATGTCCAGAACTGGATAGCAGAAGTTGATAATGTCTGTGCAGAAGCTGAGAAATGTTTGGAAGATGAAGTCAAAGCAAACAAGAGGTGCTTCAATGGGTGGTGCATCGATCTCAGATCACCTTACCGGTTGAGCAAGGTGGCAGAGCTGAGAATAGTGGTGATCTCTCTGCTGCAACATGATGGAAAATTCCGAACTCTGTCTCAGCCTGATCCTCTTCCGCACATTATATCTCCGACTGTGGAATTTTCTGGAACTTTGGGATCCACAGAATCAATGAAGAATGAAATTATGGACGCCCTGAAAGATGGGGGGGTGGGTAAGACCACACTAGTGAAAGAAATGGGCAGACTTGCCAAAGAAGAAAAATTAAATGATTCAGTAGTTATGGTGGTTGCATCCCAAACCCCAAATATTATGAATATTAAAACAGAAACTGGTGAAATTTTATGTTTGACGACGCTGCCAGTTAATTCTAAATCGGCAAGGGCAAGTCCTCTGTGGGAGAGAATTAAGGAGAAACGAATCCTTGTAATATTGGATGACATTTGGGGAAGAATTGAATTGGAGGAGCTTGGCATTCCTTTCAGAAAGGACCATGGAGGTTGTATGATTGTGCTTACCTCTCGAAGCAAAAATGTGTGCGATCAAATGGACTGTGACAAGACATTTATCGTTTGGAACTTTGTCAAAACAAGAGTCTAGGCCACTATTCAAGGAGCTTGTTGGAATGGATGTTGAAAATTCTATTATAAACCCAACAGCATGAGATGTAGCCGCAAAATGTGGTGACCTGATGGGACACATTTGAACATCTCACGAGTATTTCATTGATGTCAAATAATATCTTAGCCGTATTTGATGGGATGGAATGCCCAAAGTTGCAGGCTTTGCTCCTACAACAAAATTCTAGATTGATTGTGCCCAAGTGCCCAACAATTTCTTTCAAGGCATAAAAGATGTTAGAGTTTTAGGCTTGACTGGAACTCAACTCCTGTCACTGCCCGATTTAGTTCTTTGCTTGCAAATCTTACAACATTTGTATCCTAATGATTGCAAGTTCGATGATTTATCTATGATCAGACATCTAAATAACCTAGAAATTCTTAGCATTCCTGCTTCTTATTTTGTGAAGATCCCCAAGTCTTTTAATCGATTAATTCATCTCAGGCTATTGGATTTGAACAAATGTTGAGAGCTAACATGAATAGCATAGGGTGTCATATCCTCTCTTTGTAAGCTAGAGAAGTTGTATGTTTTAGAAAGTTGTACTTTTTGGGATTTTGAAGGAGATAAAGGGGGATTGGTACTTGTCTAAACTAACTAGTTTGCAAATTTCCATCCCAATCCCAAACCTCTTGCCTGATAATGGCGTGCCATTAAAAAATTTATCAAGCTTTACAATAATAATAGGTACCTTCTAGGCATATTTGGAGACTATAAGAAAATACTTGAGAAAATTGGTGATCTCATGTTATAAGGTTATGATTTCACTATTGCTTAATTGTCTTAAGAATTTGGTAACTGAAAAAACTAAGAATCTATATATAATCGGTTTGGGAAACATATTTCTTGATCTTGTAAATAAAGGGTTTAATAAGTTGAAAGATCTACCTATGGATGACCAGACGGTAACATTTCTTCTAAATACATTGGAATGAACATCAAAACTTAGAGAAACTACAAATCTTTGACCATCCTAACTTGGTTGAAATATATCATGATAAACCCCCCATCCAATCCTTTAAAATGCTAACACAAATGAGGAAGCATCGAGATTACATAGGATCGTATTTCCTAGTTTGTTCAACTCTACTCGAACAACTAGAGAACATTCCTTATTTTAGCTCATCGTCATATACTATTGTATCCTAGTTTTGGAGACAATTTGGTTACAAAAATGTGTAAATACGAAGATATTAACGATATTAACTCAAGATGAATAATGTTAGATTTAAATTAACTTCTTATATTATGATGTGGCAGCTTACATGACATATGCCACATCACCAGATTTCCACATCATTTCCTCCTAAATTAAAAAAAAAAAAGTTTTCGAATCTTGGAATTCAATGAGTAATGTTATCTTAGTAACCATCTTATCATCTTTTATAAATATAATATATGATATGGGTATCATATGTATATTACAGTGTAATTTTAACAAAGATAATAAAACGGTTAGTAATAAGCCTGTGTTTCTGAAATTCAATTTCCATTTCCCCCAACTCAAATCTCTCTCAAAAAATTCAAACTTTCTCCTTCTCCTAAATCAAAAATTGAATTGCTCTCCTTCCAGTAGGGCCTGTGGTATTGAATGCTCTCATTTAATGGGCGTAGGCAACCCAGATCTCTCCCCACCTGGCAGCGTAATAGAACCCCTTGTTTGCTAAGGTCGACCGTGATTGCTTTTAATTGTCTTGAATTTTTTTTTTCTCCTAAAAATCTCTATTTGTAATTCTCTAGCTCTTGAGGCTTCGATAACCAGGCTTCAAGTCTTTGTGGATATGGAGTTAGTAATCAAACAAACCCATGGCACCTCTCCCACTGCTGACTGTCCTCTACCACCACCGTCGCCGCCGACTTTACTCTACCACCACCACCCGCCACTGTCAGTTGCTGTTCCTCTTCCACCCACATTTGTAGCTTTACACCAACCGAATTTATAGTCTAGTGGGCTTTGTGTCCGATCTATTATCAACTCATTCGCCTCGAGGAGTCGTTTGAGCAGCAGAATTTTAGCATTCTCATGTGAGCCGCGAAGCGACTGACTCCATCAACAAAAAGCTCTTTTCTTGTTTTCTGGATAAAGTTTCTAGGTTTTGAAGTTTATGCGTAATAATACACAAATTCTTTTGGATCTTCTCATACGGTTTCGTTTTGGTTATTTTGGGTTTAATATTGCAAATCCGACTACTGGGTGCCATAAGAAGCTCGAAATCGACGATGACCAGAAATTGTACTTGTTTTATTTTGTTTTAAGATAGTCAATCTCTTTACATGAAATTGCCAAGTTGTGTTACATTTGGGGATTCTTTTTGTGCTCTGAATTTTTTTTTTTTCATTTGTTTTATTTGTTGCTTAAAAATAGTATTTAATGTCTTTTGTTAAGAATAGGTTCTTTTTGTTGGTAAAAATGTAAATAACATTAGAAAGCTCTTAGTGTTTTCCCTTTGATAGAATTAGTTCTCACTTTGCACAAAGTGTTCCTATTGTTTATCAGCAGTTGATGCTTTAGGTTTGGTTCTGTTTTTGCGTTATTTTTAAGCTTGAATGATTCACCTATTCGACTAATTGAGTGTTGATGTCTGCAATGTGGAACTTATTTTCTTTGTTCATTTTTTTTGCAGGGATTGTGGAAAGCAAGTCTACTTGGGTGAGTTTTCTTGTGTTGTTTAATCTTTTTTCAGTTGGGTTATATAGTAAAACTAAAAAATTGGCTTTTTTATGCTGTTTCTGATACTAAAGTTTGAATTTTTGTAGAGGTTTTGACACAGCTCTTACTGTGGCAAGGCATATAATCTTTGAAATGCTTTGGTTTTTTTGGTATGATTATGATGCCATAGTGGTGAAATTTTTTCTTATGATTCAGGGCTTATGATTGAGTGGCAATCAAGTTTTGTGGTGTTGATGCCAATATAAACTTTGATATTGACGATTACAGAGAAGAAATTGAAGCAGTATGTTGGAGACCTGAATTTACATTGTTATACAAGTGGTTTAGCAATCCTTTGCCACCTTTATTCTCTTTCAAGCACCAACGTTGGCCCTTACAACACCCCCTGTATCCCCTGCAACATCCCTCACAACCCCCCACGGTACTGTCGCAAGGGTTGTCATCTCCCCCTGTATCCTCCGCCTCCTCTTCTCCTGCATTAGATTCACTGTCATCACTATCTTTTTCATTAGATTCACTGTTGCTCTAATCATCAGAAACCGCAACACCAACAATGTCATCCTCCTCCATCTTCACCTCTTTGTCGATGCCTATAGAATCACCATATTCTCTCTTCTCACACTCAGATCTCCTGAAAATCATAACGTCAAATTTATGATCACCATCATAGTTAAGAACTAAAAAATCCTCACACTTCACACAATTATCTTTGACAAAATTTTCCCAACCATGTTGAAAAAAAAAATACCTCATTATGAATTATATCACGGACTCACAAGCCACAAATTTCCCATCTTATTCTAGATGACAACAACAATTGGAAATCCATTGAAGTGTTCAACAAAAGCACCTGGGGTCCTCTCCAGATCTTCCCAGCAGGGATATCTCCAGTCAAGTTTAGTTTTTCTCCGATTGAACAAAGATGTCCATGTGTAAGCCTGTGAAGACAAAGCCGACATAGTTCTTCAAAGTCGTCCTTCCAACGACCCTTGAAGCCAAGAAGCTAGTAATTTCATCTTCAATTTTGTGTTTTGTAGCAATTGTTTAAAATAGCTGTCATTTTACAGTCTGCCACGCCAATTATCATCTACATTCTTCTGTTCGAACCCTTAAAATAGTTGAGTAATGTTATAAGCGTGGTGAGACTGAGACCACATGACAAAGCATAGGCATGGATGATCATGACCAAAAATAACACTTTATTGATTGCTATCTTAGACGTTGTACGGGATGTGATCTGATTTTCTTTTAGCTTGAAAACCTAAATTTCAAACTCAAATTTCTCATGTTTGTGCCATACAGAGTTACCGATTAACCTGGTGTTACAAAAGTGTTTTAGTTGTTTGCTAGAGATGGATTGTGCTTTGATGAACTATATTAATTTTGGGTTAGTCACCCTTGGGTTGTTAAACGTGAAAAGCTCTGCATGTTTCTTGTTTGTGTGATTGAAAGTACACCCTGGATTAATGAAAATACTTTATGACCTGCAGAGAGTTTCCTATTAGAAATGGGAAAGCCTTACAGTTTATATACAGCAGCAGGCAGTTCATAACAAAAGGGGGTCTAAGTGCAGGAACTGCTACTACAAATGTCTACCACAATTCACAGTTTACGAGTGGATGAAGGCAATGCAGTCCCAGTGTTGCAGGCTTGCAGCCCTGATGTAGTAATATTTGGTCCCGATTACCAGCAATCCTTGTATTGCCGTGTCCTATGTGGCCTAATCTTTTGCGAAGAAACTCAACTTGTGTCTTCAACCTTTGCCCACCGTATTGTCCATGCCTTCCAGACATTTGAACTAGTTTGGGAAGAGCTATGTGCTGACATACGGGAAAGTTGTCCTCTCAACTCGAGTCACTGTCCCTTCAATCCGAGCAGCAATGTCCACAATACTGAAGCCAAATCCTGAATTGGCTGATTTGATTCATAAAAGATGCTAAGGATTGAGTAATTGGTATGGATTAAAACCAGCACTTTTTCCTAACACAAAGTACGTCTATGGGATATTAATTGGGTCAATGGAGCCGTATCTGAAAAAGACGTATTTGTACTTAACTATATCTTTTTCTAGGTGTTGGAGCCTTGGTAGAAAATCCCAAATGCTTTTATCAATCACTTGAATGGATTTTCAATCGCTGTTGTTAATCAAAATAAGATGGAAAGGCTATGGCTGTAAGTCTGAGATATATTCGTAATGAGTTATTTTCACAACATGGTTGGCAAAATTATGTCAAAGATAATTGTGTGGAGTGTAGGGATTTTTTTAGTTTTTAACTATGATGGTGATCATAAATTTGATGTTATGATTTTCGGGAGATCTGTATGTGAGAAGATAGAATCTGGTGATTCCGTGGGCATGGACAAAGAGGTGAAGATGGAGGAAGATGACATTGTTGGTGTTGATGTTTCCGATGATCAGAGCAACAGTGTATCTAATGAAGAAGATAGTGATGACAGTGAATATAATGCAGGAAAAGAGGAGGTGAAGGATACAGCATCAGAAGAAGAAGCAGCAGGAGCAATGAACTTGATGACAAGAGGCAAGAATAAATGTGGAAACAATGGTAAACATACTATAACGCTTTTGTGCTCTTCATTAAAAGGTAACCTCCATTAAGATGTAATCACACTTGTGTAAGATAAAAATAACCTACTGTTAATTTGTTTCAGGAGGATCTAAGAAAAGGGCTGCGAAAAAGGATGGAGTACGTGAAGGAGCTAATGATGTCTTGGCTGGGGTGATTGTAACATTGCCAACAATCAGTCCTATAATGAGCAATGCCCTGTAACATTTTATGTGAAATTGGGGATCATATATAAATTGTGATGCTAAAGATTTGGCAAATGTTACCGTTTTTTGATGTCTGGCCTGATAATGTTACTGGAAGCGTATGACCTCTGATTTCAATGATGTTTTCATTCAGAATAATATTATGAACATGAACTCTACATACAAAATTATGAGTTTATATGTGTATCATTTTTCTGGTTTGATAGGGATTGGGTGTTCGAATTGAGCTCTACAGACAAAATTATTTGTTTGATAAATGGATTGGATTGTTCATTTCGTGATGATTTTACATTGTTGCATTGATTAGTGGCGGCTTGGAAATATTTTGTGAAAACTCTTAGAACTTGCCAAATGCTTTGTTACTTGGAGGCTTGTTTGAAACTAAGGCTTGCTCTCTTGCTCTGCAATTTGCTGTTTCTAATGCAAATTCAGAAGCATGTTAGTGACTCTGATGTTGCAAGGTAACATCTTCAAATAATTACTTATACGCTTGTATCAGTGCTAATAAAATTTTCTATTTGCATGTAACTAGTAAGTTCATTACATGTATTTCCTTTTAAATGGTTACAATATGCTCATATTTGATGTATATTAAAGAAAGATAGAACCTGATTCTGAGTTATTGAAGTCATCTCATGTGCCTTTGTGCGGCTTGATGTTGAATTTCTTGCTTGCTTATTCTGCCTTCTGATACAAACTTGCGCCTGACCATCTGTTCATGTTGACTGTTAGAAGCAAATTGCATTTGACATACATTGTTTCTGGTTTCTTTTCAAATTTGAGTCTGAATTTATGTTTTGTCGCATCCATGGCCTGAGCATCTGAAATCTCCTTGTATTAGAAATTTTCTGATTCTCATTCTTACAATGTTCGTAGAAGACTTAGCTTGGTAGGTTTTAACTATCTAATTTTTTATGGAGGTGGACTAAAGCATAATGTGTACTTGATGCAGGTGACATCTGAACATCTGAAATCTCTTTTTGGTTGGATGCTTTCAGTCTTCACATCAAATGCCAGTTAATATGATAGTTTTTTAGAAGCAGGGCTAACCTCTTTAGCTATTTACAGTTGGGAGAACAAGCAATTTTTTGTCTGCCTTCCTGTGTAGAATCAATACTCTTGGTATGCAGTTCTTGAAATCATATGATTAAATTGCTATTTCCAATTGAACGAAATCCTCTGCTAGGGGGAGAATTGAACGAAATCCTCTGCTAGGGGGAGAGGAAAATTTGGTTTTTGGTAATGATATTTGAGTGTCTAAATTTCCATTCCAAGTGTCATTTTACTGTGGGTAATGTTGTCATGCAAATTGAGAGTGTTTGGCACACTCTTCTCCCACTATCCTATCATAAAAAAACCCAAAAATGCATTTATTTTAATATTCTTTAAAATTCAATTACATCTTATTCAATTCAAAACATTATCAATTACCTTTCTTAATAAAAGTTTTAAAATTAACAAAAACATCCCTACCCACCCAAGCCACTATCACTCGCAAGCAGCCACTACCGTAGACATAAGAACGCACGACTGGTTGTATTTGGTTGGTCTTGCACCGATCTGTCCGTTTTCGGTTAGATCTACAGTAAAATATATGGCCTAAAGATCTGGTCATCAACAGAGGTCAAACAACAACCACAATATGGCTGTCAACGACAACTAGATTTGGTTGTTGATGGACATATCTATGGTTGTAGATCTAGTCGAAAAATACCAAATTGGTATATAACTGATCAGATCCAATCGATCGTGCGCCATTCAGGCAGATTCTAGCCACCTTTCGACGGTGGTGGTCAACTATCGGCAATATATAGATGGGTAGGAGTGTTTTTGTCAATTTATGAATTTTTATTATTTGAAGGTAATTAGTTAAATTAACAAACCTAAAGGGTTAAAAATAATTTAAATATTTTTAGAAAATGTTATTCAAAAATGTATTAAAAAACTTATCAGAATCCTATCTTATTTTCCAAAAATGCTATCTAGCATAAAATACTATTTAAATAACTAACCAAACGGAGTAAGAAATTCTTGAATATTGCAAAACCAAACAATAAACATTAAAATGAACAGCTAGTTTTTGGATGACGTTAATAGCCAAGTGTCACACAAAACCTTTCATGCTGTTGGCATAACTTGTATATGTGCTAGTGCAGTTTATTGTAGTCCTGATTACTGGAAATTCTGTTGAAGTTCTTTGTGAGAGTTATCATTAATGGCCATCAGCCAATGAGTTTCAATGAGCAGAAGTAACCTGAACTGTCCAGTGCCTATGTCTGTTTTGAGTAGAACATAAACTAGAAAATTACAAATGGTGAATGAAAGTAGTTGAAAACAGAAACTAGAAAATGTTCATTAAACAGTGTCATAAGGTTACTAATCACAAAAAAAATAATGCCAAATCAGATAAGTTAAGAGACAAACGATATAGATTAAATGACACCTTGTGTTTGTAAATTCTATATCGTTTTCGTTACAAAGATGAAGCTTTTGACTACATAAAGATTATGGACACATGTTGGAACATATAATCAGGCCATAATCACAACAAAATCTCAAAGCTAGGCAGTATTCATACAAAACAACTCCACCAAATCTATAAAAAGAAGCTTTAGTTGAAAAGAACTCAGGCACTCCTCACTCCTGTCCTAAAATAACCCGCTAAACCTAATTTCCAAATCAACTCAGCTCCATCGTAATCCTTAGCCCAACAAACACACGCCACCAACTCATCGGCCAGCGCCACAACCAGCCCAAGGCAGCGACAGAGCAAGGTGCGGCGGCGGAAAATGAGAGTCCACGAAGATAAGGGAGAGAGTACGAGCTGAAGGGGGAAGAGGGGTCGAGTGGTGGCAGGAGAGGGCGCGAGAGAGAGAAAAGGAGATTTGAACGTTAGTGTTTGCAAATATTTTTAAGAGTAAACGACATGTTCCCACCAAAGGTTTATTGAAATCTACGAGTGATACCACTGGTTTCATAAATTCCAGATTCCCACCCTTAAATGGATGTCGTTAGTGACGACATAGGGGCATATGGTTCTTTTACCAAATTACCCTTGGACCTTCTCCTTCTTCATTTCCCCTTCTCTTCTTCGCAGCCCATTCCAAACCCACCCCATACCTAACCACCACCACAGCCTTTTTTTTCTTCTACCCATTCTATTTTTTCTTCCTCTTCTTCTTCTTCTCCTCCTCCTCTTCCTCTCTTTTCTTCTTTTCTTGCTCCTCCTCTCTTTCTTCTTCCCTTTTCTCCCTTGTCGGAATAAGCTCCGAGGCGGCTGGATTTGTGGCAGTTTGTGGTGGTTTTTGGGTGGGTTTGTGGTTGTTTTTGGATGGATTTATAGCTGAGTTTGTGGTGGTTTTTGGGTGGGTTTGTGACTGAATTTGTGAGTGATTTGATGTTGGATTTTGGGTGGTTTTGAGGCTGAACTTGTGAGCGATTTGGTGGTGGATTTTGGGTGGGTTTGTGGCTGAATTTGTGAGTGATTTGGTGGTGGGTTTTGGGTGGGTTTGTGACTGAATTTGTGAGTGATTTGGTGGTGGTTTTTGGGTTGGTTTGCTACTGAATTTGTGATTTGTTTGGTGGTGGTTTTTGTGTGGGTTTGTGGCTGAATTTGTGAGTGATTTGGTGGTGGTTTTTGGATGGGTTTGTGGCTGGATTTATGAGTGATCTGGTGATGGTTTTTGGGTTGGTTTTGTCACTGAATGTGTATATGATTTGGCGGTGGGGCTTTGGGGTTTAGAGGGATTGTGATGGTGGTGGATGAGTCGAAAGGTGGTGGGTGGTGGTGGGACTTCGGGGGGTTTCGGTCATAATGGTGTTGAAAGGTGGTGGTGAATGGTGATGGCTAGATGGTGGTGGTGATGGTGATGGTGATGGTGATTTCGCCAGAATCAGACGGGTGGGCCTGAAATGGCAACCGTTTTGAGATGAAGGAAAAAGAAGAAGATGGGAGGTGGAGGCAGAGATGAAGAAGAAATGGGAAGGGAAAAGAGAAAAATACAATTTTAGCCTTGAACGGATAAAATAAAGGAAACGGTATCCATTTAAGGGAGGGAATCTGGAATTTATGAAACCAGTGGTACCACTCTAGGATTTCAATAAACCTTGGGTGGAAACATGTCGTTTACTCTATTTTTAAAATGAATTTTGAGATTAGGATTTGATTAAGGGGAAAGTGAAATTCGAAATATAGGGTTAGTAAAAACTTTTTTTATTTTAATTTTGAGGGAAATGACGTGGTAACTCACTGACGTGGAAGATGAGGTGACCCATCACATCAACCGCCACATCATTATATAAATGGTGTATAAAGCGATGCAAATGTAATATTAGTTATAATTGAATGTCATTTTGAATAATATTATGTTTACAACGGAA
>CM047748.1:21704508-21792825 GCA_026225825.1 Pistacia integerrima | reverse complement strand
CAAAGTAATGATTTTCAGCTAGATCTTGTTCATCTTCGTCAACTTCGTGGGATATTGTTCATCTTCGTCGGACCTTCGGTAGCCGTTGGATCTTCGTCATCATTGTCTGATCGTCGTTGGATCTTCGTCGAAACTTCGTCTTCTTCATATGAGCTTTGTCAAATCTGAATCTTCTTCGTCCGATCTGAATCTTCTTTGTCAGATCTGAATTTTCTTCGTCGGTTCGTCATCATCTTCGTGGGATTTTCGTCGGACTTTAATCGGTGAGTAGAGGGTTTCTTCGTCAGATCTGAATTTTTTTTTCTGGGTATGAGTGACATATGTGATATCTAGAGCAAGGACTTTTTTTTCCTTTTTGTGGGAGCTGAAATAATTAAGGTTTTGTTGTTTTTGAATGCAGGTTGTGCTAATTGAGAGCCAAAAGTATAGTTTGTGTTGGACTTGAGAGTGCTTTGGGAACTGCGAGAAGTGCTTTTAAATGTTCAAAAGTGGCTTTGGGTTAATTTTGTGGAGCTGGGTTTGAAATTGATTTTGAAGGAAGTGTTTTTTTAGTAGAAGTGCTTAAGTGTACCTTTCTGAAAATGTTTATTGTCTTTTTAAAACTCACTTTACTCTTTAAGAGCTGTTTGTTGCCACGAGATAAATAAAGAATTATCTAGTGCTTCTCCTAAAAGCACTTTTCTATGTGAATTAAAGAACACATAGGTCGATATATATTTTCGGTGCAAAAACCCCGCTGTCCGTAGCTTCCAGCTTTACCATCCTGAAACTGACTTGAAAGTTCATCATATTCACATTTAATTCAACAAAAACTGAAAAGAAAGGTGGAAAAAACAACACTTTAATAAAGTGAAAAAAGAAAGGGTCAGGTACGGGAAATTTCCTGGCTCTTTCGCGGAAACTTCACTCATGAAATGGCCAGCACTTTAAGCTTCCCTAGAGTTGACTGCACTAGTGTTATTATCTATTTAATGGTGTAAATGGCAGACAACAAGTAATCAAAAAATAATTCTTTATATTATTATATATTTAATTATGTAAATGGCAGACAAGAAGTAATTATATATATTTGCTTCTTGTCCTTTTGTGCTTTTCTTTCTTCTTATCAGTCCACACCACTCAAATCATTCAGCATTCCTAGCAGATTTCAACGGTGGCAATTCCTCTTAAACCTTCCACCACAATACCCACAAGAATTTCTTTAAATCCCAACTTTAAAAACATTTAAAAAAAAAAAACTATTAGGACTGAATGAGAATGAATATTTTGTCCCCTAATGGTTTATTTTGATGTGATGGTTTAAAACTCATCATTTCTTTTCAATTTTTTTTTTTAATGAAAAAGTGTATCTAAAACAATTTACGTGCAATTCGACTAATCATTCGAGACCTAACATTAAAGATCAACTAAAATCCCGATTGCTAATCCTCTAAGGCTTGAAGTTAAGGATCGAGTTTGACTAACTCGTTGTTGCTAATCTCATGTGGCCTGAAGTTAAGGATTAAATAAACTCTCAATGGTCACCCTTATTAGTAATTGAGGGAATTAAACTCAAGACCTTTTGAGTAATACATCTAAGAGTTCTAATTGACCCCTCGGCCACCTAGGGTGGTTATTTCCATTCAACTTTTTATTATATAATTCAGAATTATGTAATTTCATTGTTGGTAAACTTAATGATATTAATTCTTTTATGATATGATATAATAATAAAAATTCCTCTTAGATTTTTAAAATAACAAAAACCCTTCCGATGAATTATTAGCAAACTATTAAAATTTATACTATTATGGGTTAGTAAATATTACCAAATTGATCTGTTTATTTTAACATTTGCTTTTGATGGAATCATTCATTTCCAAGACGCATTGTATAATATAGACCTTCCTTCTTCATACCATTTAATTTTCGTTGCTTTATGCTGCAACCTTTCTCTTTTCTTATTTCATATAAATATTACTTCTTTTTATGCTTAAATTCCGATTCGAGCTTTATTCATTATAGTCAAAACTGACTTTGAAAGTCCATCATATTCACATTCAATCCAACAAAAACTGCAAAAGAAGTGGAAAAAACAACACTTTAATAAAGTGGAAAAAGAAATGGTCAAGTATGGGAAACTTCACTCATGAAATGGTCAGCACTTTAAGTTTTCTTAAAGTGGATTGCACTAGTGTAATTATATATATAATGGTGTAAATGGCAGACAAGAAGTAATCAAAAAATAATTCTTTATATTGTTATATATTTAATGATATAAATGGCAGACAAGAAGTAGTCATATATATTTACTTCTTATCCTTTTGTGCTTTTCTTTCTTCTTATCATTTCACGGCCCTCAATCATTCATCATTTAATTAATTTCTTCATCTGATAGTTTTATTGCAAACTAGGCCACTAAATTTCTCCTAAACCTTTCCTGTAAATCCCTTATTTAATCCTTCTCTCACCTTCAAAGGCTACTCAATAGAATTCTCTCCTTATATCCAAAAAAAAAAAAAAAGCCATGGAATTTCTTTCTTCAATTACTGTGGAGGTTGGAAAGTGTTGTTTTGCAGCCGCTGGTGATCAACTTGGTTACTTGTTTCGTTACAACAACAACATTGAAAATTTGAAAAAGCAAGCTGAGAAGCTGGCAGATAGAAGACGTAGTATGCAACTGAAAATTGAAGTTGCTGAAAGACAAGGAGAAATCATCTTTGCTAATGTTCGAAGCTGGATAGCAGAAGTTGATAATATTTCTGCAAAAGCTGAAAGCTTTTTGGAAGATGAAGACAAAGCCAACAAGAGGTGCCTCAAAGGGTGGTGCATTAATCTCAAACAACGTTATCGATTCAGTAAGGAGGCAAAGAAGCATACTCTGGTGATATCTGAACAGCTCCAAGAAGTGGGAAAGTTTGATGAGAGTGTGTCTTGTCCTGGTCCTCCATTTGGTATTATATCGTCATCGAAGTTATTTTCTTCAGGCACTTTTGAATCTAGAAATTCAATTAAGAAGCAAGTTATGAAGGCCTTAACTAATAGTGACAGTGTCAGCATAATTGGAATATGGGGAATGGGGGGTGTGGGTAAAACCACGCTAGTCAAAGAAATCAGCCAACATGTAAAAGAAGCTAAGATGTATGATGTTGTAGTGATGGCAGTTGTCTCTCAAACCCCTAGTATTAGGAAAATTCAAAGCAATATTGCTGACATGTTACATGTAACAAACTTGCCGGCTAGTTCTGAAATAGCAAGAGCAAGTTTCCTATGGGAGAGAATCAAGGAGAAAGAGCGGATCCTCATTATTTTAGATGACGTTTGGGAAAGAATCAAATTGGATGAGATTGGTATTCCTTTTGGGAGTGACCATAGAGGTTGTAAAATTTTAATTACCTCTCGAAGCAAAACTGTAAGTAATCAAATGGAGTGTCAAGAGATACATACAGTTGAAACTTTATCAAAGCAAGAATCTTGGATACTTTTCAGCGAGATTGTGGGCTCAAATGTCGAAACTTCTGACATAAGCTCTTTTGCAAGAGCGATAGCTGCTAAATGTGGTGGCTTGCCACTTGCAATTGTGATAATAGCAGGAGCTTTAAAGGGCAAGAACAAGAATGTGTGGAGAAACGCAGCACGACAACTTCAAAAGTCCAACCCCTCTGACATCCCAGGAGTGGAGGGGATCTTATTTTCATCTTTGGAGCTGAGCTTGCATTATCTAGAAAAAGTGGAGTCAAAATCACTTTTCTTATTTTGCAGCTTATTTCCAGAGGATTACAAAATTCCAATTGAAGTTTTAGTGAGATATGCGATTGGTCAGAGGTTGTTCAAAGACGTTGATGAGACCATAGAAGATGTCAGAGATAGAGTTCATGCTATTGTAAGTACCATTACTTCTTCCTTTCTCTTAATTGATGATGGTGAAGAGTATGTTAAAATGCATGATGTAGTGCGGGATTTCGCATTAAACATAGCTCCTAAATACAACCACCAATTCATGGTAAAAGCTAACATTGGTGTACGACAGTGGACAAACATAGATACATTCGAAGATTTCACATGTATCTCACTAATGTCAAATAATACTATGCAGCTACCTAATGAGTTAGAATGCCCAAAGTTGCAGGTTTTGATGTTGGATGGCAGTTCTGAGATTCTTTTTCCTGGAAATTTCTTTCAAGGAATGAAAAATCTCAATGTTTTAGACTTGAGTGGATTCACACTCTTGTCATTGCCTGATTCGGTTTCATTTCTTTCAAATCTTAGAACATTGCATATTAGTGGTGGGGAGTTGGGTGACATAGGAGTAATTGGAAAGCTAAGAAAACTAGAGATTCTTAGTCTCTCCAAATCTAATATTGAGGAGATCCCCGTATCCTTTAGCCAATTAAGTAATCTCAGATTATTAGATTTGAATAATTGTGGGAAGTTAACACTAATACCTTATGGTGTTATACGCTCTCTCAAAAAGTTGGAGGAGTTGTATATTAATACATTCAGGCAATGGGAATATGAAAGTGAAAAATTGATAAGCAATGCCAATCTTGTTGAGTTACAAGTCTTGTCTCGATTGACTCATTTAGAGATTTTTATCTCAAACCTTAATGTCTCACCAAAATTGTTGGTATTTCAAAATAACCTATCCAAATTTAAATTAAGAATAGAATATGGTGCATATTGTGACTATAGGGATTATTATTTGTCTGAGAGTGGATCCTCAAGAACTATGAGTCTCTCACAAACCAACATTTCAGAGATACATGACTGGGTTAAAGGTTTGCTCAAAAAAACTGAGTATCTTATTTTAGAGGAAATTGTTAATTTAGAGAGTATTAGTCATAACTTAGTTGAAGAAGGGTTAAATGAATTGAAGTATCTTGATATCAGATCATGTGATGAGATAAAGTATCTCCTAAATACAATGGAATGGACACCAAACTCAACTTTCCACAATTTAGAGGAATTGGTTATCTATTGTAGTTCCAACTTGGTTGGACTATGCCATGGACAACCTCTAACCCAACCTCCAAACCACACCATAATCTCCCCAAGTTTGGGAAACCTGACTTCTATGTGTATAAATGAATGTCCTAAATTAAAAAACCTCTTCGTCCCTTCCATTGTCAAATGTCTAGTAAAGCTCAAAAGTCTTCAAATATGGGATTGCTCAACAATAGAAGAAATAGTCACAAATGAGAAAGGAGAAAAAGAAGCATCAATAGAGAGGATAGTGTTTCCTAGTTTGTACCTCTTGGACCTTGGATGTCTAGACAGCCTCACTTGTTTTAGCTTTGGATCATATACTATTGAATACCCAGCATTGGAGAGGCTAGAGATATTGGGATGTGGAAACATGAAGACCTTTGGTTATGGAGAGCAAGTGACACCCAAGCTTAACAAACTGCTTCTAGATTGGGTTGAACGTTGGAATGGCAACTTGAATGCCACAGTTCAAGAGTACTTCAATGAACAGGTACATACTTAATAATGAAAGAGCTACATTACATGTTATAATTAACACTATAAAGTTTTACTATTTTGCATTGATGATCTTCTCATTGATGTACTTTATTTGAATTAAATGTATATAACTATGACATTCAATTCAATAGAGTAACCGTAAATATGATATTCATGCACTTGAGTTTCCCAACCCCAACACCCGTTGGTAATTAAGGTTACTTATTCAAACAACACAATGTTTCTATAGGCAAATCAAACAGAATGATCAAGTAAAGTAGAGAGTGAAAATGGTATGACAACACAATGTTTTTATCATATTATTTATTCAGTATTATTAACAACACAAGAAATTGTGATAATTTGATTTGCTTAATAGTTTATTTGATTTTGAATATATTCAATCTTGTTGGATACTATTTTTGTTTTTTATTTTCTAAAACAAAGCCAATATTTAATTATAAAGTGGGCTATTATGAATTTTATGTTTTTATTTTCTGTTTATATTTATAAGAAAATGCAGAAAAAATGAAAATGTGTTCCACGTGTTTGTTTGAAAATAATCCTTAAAAACGTGAAAAATGAAAATCATTTTTTCATGTTTGTCTAAAAACAAAAAATATAAAATTTATTACTAACACAATCAATATGTTAATAATTGATTTTTGTTTGTAATATTGTGTTATAAATATTAATTTAGAGTGAAAGTTTTTATTTTAAAAAAGAGAAAAGTAAAATTCAAATTTTTTACATTATATAGGGGCCGCACATTTCTCCTTTTATTAACTATTTTTTATTTTTGGGTAGATAAACCCAGTCAGGCGCTAATGGCAACTTCCACGCTTTTACTGTCACATCTCCGTCGCTTCACTCGCTCTCCATCTCACGCGCCGCTGCTCTATCACCTTCTCCGCGCGACACTACCACCACCAGAACCGTCAGAGTCGCCCTACTTCAAGCACTCGCCGGTGAGTTCTCGTTTCTTCCATTCCGGTTCAGTAGACGACGACTCGCTCACTGACTCCGGCGCTTACTCTGTCCCGATCCCGGTGGAGATTGTTAACTTCTGTGATGGAGTGATGGGCAGTGGTAAAGAGTCGATTCTTCCTGTTCAAACTCTGATTTCGGTGCTTGATGCTTATTATAATCTCTGTGGCTTCCCTTGGTAAAGCTTGCTCTCTCTAGCTTATTATGTGTGTAATGTGTTTCATGAAGTCGAAATCCACTCTTGAGATGTTTTGTTTTAATTAGTTGATGTATAAGGACTTTTCAGGTGGGTAATTATTGCTACTTCGACTTTGGCATTCAGACTTGCATTGCTTCATGTTGTTGTTTTGCAGCTTTGTAAGCTGCGGAATATAGCAGAGTTATCTCCCAAATGTAAGTCTGCTTTTTCGTTTTACTTGCAATTTGTTTCTAGCTCTAGTTACTTCCGTTCTTTGGAGTTCTAGTCAGTACACATTCGCTAGAGAATAAAACCTGAAAACAAAAATGCAGTAGTGTAAATTCTGCTATATGCTAGTTTCTTTCTTGAAGGTGTGTTATCGTATAGCGATAAGGTGGACTGAATAGGATATCTAGATTAGGATTTGTAAAACCTTATATATTTGTGGAATTTTTAAGTTATGCTGGGATTACTGGCTTGTTAATAATTAATGAGAGGTTGTCAAGCTACATGAACTATTAACAAATTAAGTTTAGTTGGCATTTTTTACCAACTTGAGTGTAGCTCGTGGCAGAATATTGTTGATTTTTTTGTTTTTGCTTCACCTTGAGGGTATGTTGTGGTGTCCTTAAAGCCTGTATCAGATGTATGGACTCCTGACCATGATTTATTTGTTAAAGGAGTGGGAGTAGAAGTAGGTTTTGGGGGGTCAATACGTAAAGAGAGAAGGGAGGGACGATTTCTTTCTTGAATTTAAGGTTTCTTCCAAAAATTTGTCTATCTGATGCTCAATGTTGTATCATTGTCTTAGATGCCGTCAAGGTTGGTAAGGGCATTTATGCACACAATGGTCTGTGTACCAGTCCAAGTTTCTGTTTCTGTTGTGCATGTGTTTTTCTGCAAGACATTCCAAGTGAGGCTGCAGTACTTATTATCAATTGTCTGATATGTGGAGATATTTATTCTTCTTTTCCGGCACAGAATTATGAAATTCAGACTTGCCTCAGAGGTTGAGAGTCGTATGTAATTCTATTCATCGTCCTCATTAACAAGTTGGATACTAGATCATTCTTCTGGAATTCTCGCAGGGTCATTCTCCCTCCCCCTTTCATTGTCGTTCATATATTTAATTTGCAATGAATTTTTGTTTGACTCTCGTATGCATTTCTCATATTGCCTCCGCCATTTCCACCACCTCAGTCATGAAGGAGTTTCATTGATCAAATTTCACTTTTTTGGAGGGAAACAAAACAATCGGGTGTCCCTCATTTCTGTGGTTCCTTGCCTCCTTGTCCATCCAGGTGATACAGTTACATATATTGTGTAAATAACTTTACCTTTCTTCTCCCATCTCAAACCTAGACACACAGACCAAGAAAGAAATACACATCTCCTAACTGAAAAATATATATAGATGTTAGCCAGTTATTTCTGTACTATTATTGTTTTCTTTGCTTTTTATTCTTTTGGTATTTTGATCTGTTTGTCTTCTGTCCTTTAGGCGGAAACTTTAAGCAACAGTAGCCTAGTATCTAGTTTGGTTGAATAATTTTTATTACTTATTTTTTTGTTGTGTTTTGTTCAATTCTTCAGGTCCCATGTTTTATGTTAGGTTTTACCAGTATTCAGAGAATGTCACTGGAGGGTCATCCAGGTTTGATTCTGCATGGCACTAACGGCTTGAATATTTGTATAAAGCAATAAATATATGTATTAATTCTTACTATAGTAATATAGTCTTTTTGTATCCATGGATTAATATTTCTTTTGGATTACAAATGACTTGATATGTTTCTGAACTAGACAATTTGGCCATGCTTCTTGCAACATACAGCGTAAATTTTATAATGATGACATATGACAATTACCCATCTTATTTCTATAGTTTTTGTTGGTTCTCATCTTATTAGTTTTATAGTGAATGAAAACAGTTACAATTCTTAATTTGGTTGCCAAGGTCTCTGTTTTATCTTTAATATTCTCATCAATGAAGGAACTCATTGTGCTTTTCATTCCCCTGCATTCTTAACTTGGTTGCCAAGATCTCTGTTTTATCTTTAATATTCTCATCAATGAAGGAACTAATTTTGCTTTTCATTCCCCTGCATATGTCTCATATTTTTGTTGAATGTGATGTTATTTTGCTATAGGAGCATAGAATGTATGATGCTCTGTCGGAATTTATTACAGGGTGGGACTTTGTGGTTCCAGAGTTTGACTTAATTCCCTCATTGTCTTTTAGGCCCCATCTTTCCAATAGTGATAGACTGATAGCTGCTCCACTAATGTTGAGTTGGCAAGAAGGCCCGCATCTTCACTAAGAAAACAAGAAGGCCCGCATGGCTTATTGAAAAAAATGAGTTGAGAACAGTTTTGTTTAGGTTTGCTTACTGCTATATTATTACATTTTAAATTTTTTACTGTCCAGATTTTATGTTCATGTCAATTGTGAGAATAAGAATGGCATATAATTTCCCCTGTAATTTTTATACCATATTTTGTACAAATTTTTTTATCTTTCTTATTGCAGTATTACAAGAGATATTTGGATGTGGATGCTACCTTTATTTTTTATCGGCTATTGTATTCCTCAGGTAAAATATTCTACCTTCATTTCTACTTCGAAATTATGTTCCGTGATTTTTAGATCAGATTTCCCTTTTAGCTTACCTTCTTGGAAACTTTTTATTGTTTATTGAGTTTCACGGTGAAATGTATTTTTGTTCTTGTATTTGTCCACAGTTTATTGAGTAATCATTTCAGAATTTAAGCTCATAGGATAGGTTACGCAATTGCATAATTGATTTTAGAGACCATTAAAAATAAGTGGCGTTCCTATACATTACTCCCCCGACTGAATGGGCAAAAGTCATTGCATAAATACTGATAATGTCAATGGCCTATTGAATTTTGAGAACACTGCTATCTAGTTCATTTTATTTTCTTTTTTCTAGTTGCTGGTCTCAGAAAGGCTATTATTTGTCAGGGAAGTTCCCCTGACCCTGGGCGGGGGTAGAATCAATAATTTGTTTGCTTTGATTTGCGGGGTAGTCTGGTTTATTGGGTTACTAATAGCACATTTAGTATGATTCAGGTAGTTATTGCCATTTAATTTCTTGGAAAGAATTTCTTTTTCATGTGTGAAATGTTTTAGTTGGTTTAGTGTGTGAAACCATGATCAACTTTGCAGCAATTATCCCTCAAACATCCTGCTGTTCATGTAAAGCTGGGGTTACCGGACAAGGATGCTCCATCAGTATTGGAAAAATCTGAAGAAATTGATAGTCCTGGAAAACATTTGGATTCCCCTGCAAAGCAACGCAAAATATCTCTCAAGGACCTAACCCATCAAGGACTGGTAGCTGTAAGTGACTAACCTCAAAACCTCACCTACAATTTGAATGTAAGGTTTGTGTTACATGTTGTCTTACATCCTTGTTGTTTGGATTCTGGACAGCTTTCAGTCAAACACTTGTCAAAAGGATCGAAAGAAAGAGCAATTTCCTTTTTGCAGTAATATTCACTTCTTATGTCTCTTTTCCTTCCCGTCTTCATTCTGTGGTTTTATTTATATTAAAGTATCAAATAATCTCCTTAGTTGTTGGATTAAGTGATTGACATTTCGTCACAGATTGGCACTTGATAAGGATCTTGATTACATAAGTGCTTTGATAGTTATGGGTCAGACTCAACTACAGAAAGGACTACTAGCGGAGGCTATTGGATATTTGGAGCGTGCTATCTCCAAGGTTTGTCAAGTTAATTTAATTATCTTATGTTTTTTCACACTCAGATGTTTAGTATATAAAGCAATGTTCTGAAACCCAGACAAGACTGGCTGATCTAACTGGGTTTTGGCAGCTTCCCCGGTTCACACTAGAAATAAACCCGGACTTACCTGTTGGACCTCTTTGGACCGCTATTGGACCAGCATAATAGTGTTAAACCACCAGCCCAACTGGCCTGGAATAAAATCCAGTCTAATATCCAAAATCCCTAAACTAAAGGAATTTTAACCCATTACTATTTTCTCCTTCATTTCAATTTCATTCGACTTCTTCCAGCTTTACATCTGCGATCTGCCATCACCAAGTGTTGACATGAAACCCCAACTAAAAGCTATAAACACTGAAAGCCATGGATTAATGGAAAGAGCAAATGTACTAGAGCAAGTGTTTGGTAATGGGAGTTAAAACCTGAAAGAAAGAAAGATAGTTTAGAGAAGCGATGAGGAGATGTGGTGGAGTCTGAATGTGATGGTGAAATTCTTTGCTTCAAATGCCTCCTTTGTCTTCTATAAGTTTTCCTCTGTTGAAAATAAGATTTAACCTTTTACTTTTCAAAACCAAAAATATTATTTATATGTTATGTGCTCTCTAAGCTTCTTTTATTGGTGAATATAAATATTTTTACATCTTTATATGATAATTTTATAGGCTACAATTTCACCCTCCTTTACCTCTGGCTGTGTTGTTGTGTCAATGGTGTGTTGCTGTGCTTGTTGTGTGTTTCCTGGCCGGAGATCCTCCACCTTCACTTCTCCTTCCCCTTATCCCCTGAACTTGCCTAACACCTGTTTGATAGTTTGCCTCACCCAACTTTGAACTTTCCCAGCCCAGCACATAGTTTATAAGTATTATGGTTTTGTTTTGTGGGCTGGCATCATGCTGATGTCAGCACCAGCCCGACCAACCGGTCGGACCAGCCAACACGTGACCCAGTCGCCTGGCCGAGTCATTGGACGGGTCGGGTTTTACAACATTGATATAAAGTAGGATTTATATAGGCGGGAAGCATGCTTTATACATGATTTATGGTCATTACAGAATTTTAAATAAAAGTGTTATAGTATGTTGGAAAGAGCATATAAAACCCTCATACATAGTGCTTTAGTCACCCCCATTTATTTTATCGTAGCTTTTGATTCTTCCTAATTTTGAAAGTTATTTTCTTGCTCATATCAACATTCCTGGTTGTCATTAACTAAAAGCTGTTTCTTTGACATCCCATCAGCTCTTCGTCTCCGACCATCCCACAGAATTTGAGAATAGTGATCTTCTAATTGTTGCTTCTCAGTGGGCTGGTGTTGCCCGTATAAAACAGGTAAAACTCAGTGATGCTTTTGGGATTCTGCTCACTACTCTGAAATAAAAGGCCAGGAGCATAACATGTTATTCTCAAAACTATGCAACAATTTGAGTTCAATTTTAGGACCCAGCCAGGGCCATTGTAAACTTTTCGAGCTGGGTCGGCAGGCTTACAAATATAAATACTCGATGAAAAGGGGCATTCAATTTTTTTTTTTTTTTTCATTTGTTTCCACTTTATTCTGTATGTTACAGGGACAAACGGCTGAAGGAATTGTACACTTGGAAAGAATTGCAAATTTGGCAGAGCCAGAGGAAAAAAGTTCCAAAGTCCATTCTTATGATGGATTGGTATTACTTTCAAGGTATGAATTTACACAATCATTTCTCAAGCGTTTTTACTTATAACCTGATAATCGCTCATCTCACAATTGATCAATATCGCCATTACAATTTTGTCTATTGTTTGGGCACTAACTACTGGGTTTTTCAGTGCTTTATATAATGTAGGTTGCAAGGCTGAAGCTGTAAAGCATCTGCGTTTAGCTGCTGCTTATAACCCCGAGTATAACGGACTACTGCAACAATGTGAAAACGCCAACGATGATTTTACAAGTGATCTTAGCGGCAGCGGAAGAGGAGATTAAGGGTGGCAAAATGGATCATGACACAGTTTAGGCAGCTTGGATTGACACGATTAATATTTGAGCTAGGTTTGGGTTCAAAAACTCAAAACCTTTGTTAAAAGGGTTGGGTTTGGATTGAGGGTTCTCACCCTTCGAACCCGTTTATGATATGATTAATACTTAATTATCATAATTTTAATTAATGTTTTAAAAACCAACCCGGGGTGAAACCTGACAAACTGGCCAGGTCTCGGGTCGATAGACTAAACTAGTTCAATCGGTGATGTCACCATGTTAACGTATGCAAAAAAAATTCAGAATGCAGAATTCCAGAATACAATTTCTTGAAAAAAATTCTTTAACAAAGCATTAATCCATATTACAACTAATTACAAATCAAAATAACAAAATTCATGAAGAAAACACATCATAATTAATAAACATTTTAGCAAAAAATGATTTTCTTCACCCAATAATCTTCAATTCATCCTCAATTGAACTTGGCATACCATGTGACAGATGATCATCCTCAAGTGTGTCAAATATATTACTCCATCAAAATTCTAACACATTGATGATGCAATCAAAATCACTCATTGCGATTAAACTTCAAAGTTTGTTTAATAAGGCTTGATGCTTCTATTTATTAAGTTAAATAGCAATTAATTGTAGTAAAACAATTAAAAAAATAGACTATCATCGACAAAATAATAACAAATTGAATATGATGATTTTAGAATCGCTTGAAAAAGTAGGGCTGACGCCAAGCCTTGTTAGTGTGGGCGGTCAGAACTTAGGTAGGTTCTGTAACGGTTTAAACGCAGTCACGTCACATGCTGACATGAGCGGTCTGCTCCTGCTAATAGTGGGTATGCACCGGGCTGGCGAAAGGTTGGAGACGTTCCACGTGTCCAATCCCTGCGCAAATCGAAGAAATCCATCGAGCAGGTGAATAATGGGACACAAATAAGGATTTGCATGGTAGTCTAACCCACTTGTAAATTTAGTTATCATTATCTCAATTCATCCTGTTATAAATAGATGGCTCCTTCGTGGGATTAACTAATTTTTCTCTGAAATAACATACATTTTCTCTCTCTCGTACATTCACTTGTATTCTTTAAGCTACTAATCAGCTCGCTGAACGCAACCTGATCTCATATATTAATGCAATATCAGTAGATGTAAGATTCGCTTGTTTAAGCATCCGAACCACTTTAAATATTGTTCTTTATTTCTTATTCAACCCAAAACCCCCATATACACGTGTGTCTTCTGAGTTAGCTCAGTATTTCCCATGAGCGATTAGTTGGTGTTAAGATCGAGCATCAACAAAATTCATGGTAGTAAAAAACAAAAACATTAGTATATTAAAGTTTTAGTAATAAACTCAAGCTGCAACCAAGCTTCAATAAAATGAGACTATCACTGACAATACAAAAACAACCCAGTAGAGAAAGAAGAAAAAAGCATATAGAGAAAGGATTGAAATGGAATAAAAGAAGGTTTACCAGAAAGAGATGGGTCTTGGAGAGGAACTGAAAGTCAATACTGGAATAAGAAAGATGAGCTACTACCGAAGATAAAAGCAAGTTGATGAAGATGATGAAACAAGGTTGTGGGCTGTTGTTGAAGTGGAAAATTGGATATGAGAGATGCAATGAAGAAGTTAAAGAAAGATGAAAGGAAGAGATCGATAGTGAAGAGAGGAAATCGCAAATGGGAGAGTGACAAAATGGGTCAAGGCTTGATGGTATGAAGATTTTTTGGTTGGGGGGGGAGGAACGGGTGGAAAATTGGGTTTAGGGATATAAAAAGTGGGGTTTATGTTTGACCCGGTTTTTCCCAAAAATCGATTGGACTACCGGGTTACTATAGTACCCTCGGTCTAACCGAAAGTTATTCAAGGTGAAATGACCCCCCGGTTTTTAGGTCTTTTTGACCTAGCTCACAAACCAAGTCCCAGTTGAACCAGTTCATTGGTCAAGCTGGGTTGGATTTTAAAACCTTGATTTTAATAATAAAAATAAATAACAAAAATAGCTAATTAACCATGCATTTATATCAAATAATACTTTAAAAGTGTCACAAACGTGTTAAATTTGTCCATTGTTAAATATGTTGTAAACAAGTTTAATTTGTCAATTATTAAATAGGACAAATTATTAAACATGTTTTAAACGGGTCAAGTTATTAAATGTGTCGTAATGGGTTGAAACATTTATGACACGAAATATTAAATAGGTTGAAACCTTTAACATGAAATAAGTAAATAGATTGGGTTGGGATTGAAACTTATTTGATACGATACGTCAATTTGTTTATTGATTTATTTGTAAAGCATACAAAACGATGTAAACTCATTTGCTCGGGGGTTTATAGTCACTCTTGAATACTCGGGGTTTACATGTAAAAAGGAAACTTTGAGGGGTTTAGAGAATTATTCCAAAAGGGAATATTAAATTAATCCTTCCATTTCTTGGTTTTTTTTTTTCGTCATTCAATTGTATTATAGAGTGAAATAAGTTTTAACTAGTACTTTGTATAGTGGATGTCATTGCGGCACTCCCAATTTTAGGTAGATTAAAATTATGAAATTATTATTATTATTTTTTTACCTTGACTTAGAGATAGGAACTATTGTTATAAGAATAATTATCGAGACCTTATGTTTTGTAATAAACTCCCTTCAATGTTATTGATTTCATCCAAGCTTTTGCTTAAATTTGATGATCTTCTCTAACATTTTACTTAATTATTATTGTCCTTTCTATGATTTTGCTAAAGTATCGTTTGGTCGATTGCTTCAAAAAAATCCAACCCTATTGGATGAGGGATCACCAAAAAATTTTATGGTTGATGAGAAATGATACACCTAAAATTGAGAGTTAGTGCAAATGAAAACCCCCAAAAAAAAAAAAAAAAAAAAATTGTCAACAAGAAATTTTAAACATAATAAATAAAATTCAATTAATTATATCATTTTACTTATTTAATTTTTTTTTTTTTTTTAATTTTCCCTCTAAGGACCTATATACCCTTAAGATATTTACTTGACTCCACCTTACAAATATGGGTTTGTGTAATGGGTTGAGATGAGAGGTTAAAGTCCTTAATCATGGTCCCGAATATTGTCAAGGTTACTTTATACGAGAAATGTTAGCAATACTTACTTTCTCATTCATTGACTTTGATTTTGATTTTGATTTTGTATAAAAAACCGAACTAGCAACTGTTTTGTTTATAGAAAGTATAGGCTTGCAACTTTTTTTTTTTTGGTCTTTATACACTATCAAGAAGGAAGTGCAAGAGTAAAAAAGAAAATGTTGCTAGCATTCATCGACATAATTCAAGGAACGTGATGGATAGTTTCCAGACTAGGGGGGACATTTAAAATTCTACTAAAAGTAAGGGGAGGTCGATGATTAAACCCAAAAGTTAACAAAAACAACAGGGACTAAAATGATATTACACTTCATTTTCCCGGGAACCAAACAAAACAAACCCAACCCACTGCACAGTTCGGAACTAGCATCTGAATGGCAGCAGTGTCTATGAGAGTACCTACCACACTGAGTTCTACAGCAATCCGTCTAAAAGCATACTCTACGAAACCCACAAGAATTTCTTTAAATCCGAGCTTCGAAAACATTACAAAAAGGCCCCTCATGGCCTCCTTGAGTGAACAAACTCACCAGAGAAAGCTTCCCATACTGCTCTTTGACATCATGGACACGATCGTTCGTGACCCTTTTTACCAGGATGGCCCTGCCTTCTTTGGGTGCTCGCTCTTTTGCTTTATTTGTTTATGTTTTTGTTAGAAATTGGGACGCCAAAGTCAAAGCCTTTTCGAAGAAAAAAAATAAAGTTTTATGTAAGCAATGAAAATGAATTAGTGTGAACAGAATTACATTATTTGTGAAGAATTCTGATCAAATAAAGGGTAAAGAGAGATAGTGGGGTTGTTTTGTTGGTTGTTATTTCAATAATGCTGATACAGTATCATGAGGACGAAATATTTTCAGTTTTCATGGTATTCCTCATTATAGAATTTTGGATTTTTCAATGTTGATGTGATTATAATCTAAGTAAGGGAAAGCTTCTTGAAGAGTAGATTGTTTGGTTTAGACTTTAGAGAATAGGTAGAGACTTTGTTCTTAATGGTAGTTTCTGATTATTTTTTTTAAAACTTGGAGAAAACAAATGTTTCTTTGAATATTATGGTTATTTCTATAATGTTGGTATGGTATTGTCTTGAAGAAGTTAACATATTGAATGAGGATGAATATTATTTTGGTTAATGGTTGATTTTAATGTGATGATTTGAAATATATTGGTTTCCATACCAATTCTGATTATATAATTGAGAATCGCGTAATTTAATTCTTGCTGGTATTATAACATAGGAAAGGAAAGCTTCAGGAGTGCTAGAGTTTTTGTGTTTGTGGTTTCAGTTATGATAAATCTTACAGAACTTAGAGATTAAATGTTTTTGGGAAATTTAGCGGAGGTTTATGATGATTTTTGCAAATTCAGAAAGGTTCTTGATGAAATGGTGGCGTTTTTCTGCACGTCTCTATCTTTAAGATGATCAAAAGGACTATTGAGCATAGTTAGCGCCTAGAAGTAAATGCTTTCAATCCATAGAAATTCACAAAAATATTGTTAATCATCTGGGTAGGCTCTTGAGTTAGGGTCTATAAAGGTAATAGACGACCGCATGTAATGAATTGATGCATCTTGGTTTGTGTGTGATGTTGTGCTTATTCACCAAGTGTCTTGTTAAGGACACATGCTAACATAGTGATGAAGATAACTGTTGTTGATGCCTTATTGGCCATTGCTTTGCCTATTTGTGTTATGATTAGAGAGCTTGTATAAATATTAGAATTTTTTCTTTTTACAAGGGACAGATTTTTTCCTTTTTGGAAACAAATGATACATGAATCTTACAAAAATACATTTGGTTGGGAGTTTTCAGAAACAGTATTTGGATACTCAGCATGCCTTTCTCTTGATCTTTCCAGTTATTTCCTTATATGAAGGTTGCAATAATCAAAATGAGAATTTATGCTCAGAATGCCTATGAAGGAACTAATAGAATGCAAGCACCCAACTGCATGGATTGAATTCAAAAAGGGGCTGATTGATGAGGTATGTGCGACACTATTGTCCAAATATTATCTTTCATTCAGTTGAAGGAACTCATTTTTCAGTTAAATTGATTTGAGGCATCATTTGTGGTATTGAATGATTAAATTTGTACAGTATAGAATGTTGAGTGATCAATTTTATTAAGTGATTAGGTCAATTCGTGTTTGAAATTTGAGAAGTCATAAAAGGATTTTATATCCTTCTATTTATTTTAATTGCATAATGGTTATATTATTGTTCTCTTTTTGTGTTTATGTGTCCTTTTTATATTTTGAAGTGTGGAGTTGCATTGAAACACAAGTTGGATTTTGGAATTTAAAATTATTGATCCAATAATCACTATTTCCGGATTGTATAACTTGTTGGAAATGTGGAGTGATCTTTCCTCCCAAAAGTTGAGGATCTTGCAAAGTTATGCCTCTGTTTTTTTGGGCAATTTCTCTCATACTCTTCATCTTGTAAATTTGATATATTTTAGCCTTAATAACCCCCTTCTGCTATAAAATTCCACTGTATTGCTTTCTTAAATTTACATCAATTGATCATCTTAATGTGCTGTTTTTTTGCTTTTGGTCCCATCAAATGTCCTATACTAATGTGTCTTGTCTTATTTCAGGTGGAGTTAGCTAGAAAATTCTTTAAAGACGGAAGGCCTTTCAATTTGGAAGGTTGGTAAATTTCTCTTTTTATGAGCTTCGACAATCTAGTGCCTGCCATGTTAGAGTGGAGAGCATGTTCTGGGTTTTGCCTGACAATTGTTTTGGTCTTCAGTACAAGAAATCATATAAAAAGTATTTTTTTTTTTTTTTTTTTAACCGAGTTTTCGTTCAGTAACAATGCAACTTATATTTGTTATTTTCTTTTCTTACATGTGATTAACTGCATTGTTTGTTTAGATTGTTTTTCTAAACCAGTTTCGGTTACATACGTGAGCCAAGCAAATATGAATAATTGATAATATATTGTTAATTAACTTTTAATCCAACTAAAATCTAACTCTTATACAATAGCAATTTTTGTACTGGTTGCTGGTCTGTATCTTATCATTTTGTTCGTAATTTTCTTATGTCATGAATCACTTTAGCCTGTCCTTTTTATCCTTTCCACCAATTAATCAAATTACAAAGTGAAACGCAGTATTTTAGTGTAATATTTTGAGAATCAATTGCAGATATTCTGATTTATCTTTATTTCTGAATGACTATTCCTTGGATATGTTGATATGCTCTATGTTCTCTTTCTTCTATGGATCTATCCTTCCTTATTTGTAAAATACTAATTTTAACTAAAAATCTCTGCAGGACTTAAAAATTGTATGAGAAGAGGATATTATTACATAGAAGGTGTTGAAGAATTGCTTTTTGATTTAAAACAAAACAACTATGAGATGCATGCTTTCACTAATTATCCTATTTGGTAAGGTGAACTTGGTTTTTACTTTTGGAGGGTCTTTTGACAAACCTGAGCTCAGAAAAAGAAATTTATGCACAAACTTCTTTCTTTTAACATATATGGTAATACACAATAGCCGTTGCTTAAAATTTCTGTTCACATTGAAGTTAGTGGAAAGAGTGAGTATCTCACACATGCTGCATATCTTCTGCAGAGAGTGCTCATCTAATTGGTTTAAAGACTTTTTATGAATGTACAATATTGCCTCTAGGTATAGCATAAATACTTTCATATCCATTATTAAATCCTCATTCCATACAAAGAATAAGCAATTTCTTCTTTGTCTTCTAAATCGGCTCTGCATCCAGCAAGATGTATCAATCTTTATTATTATTATTTTTATATTTTATTAGGTGCATGAGAGCTAAAACTTCTTAAATTGGAAGTGATGAAAACATTTTATCAAAATGGTGGCCAGTGAGATGGAGGAAGCTCTAGCTCGGTAGAGCACATAGCCCGCTTCATGAAACTGATTGGTTGCCTTTCAATATATAGAGTACATGATAAAATTAGTGTCTCCACCGTTTCCACCACCTCGGTCAGGAAGGAGTTTCGTTCATCAAATTTCACTTTTTTGGAGGGAAACAAAAACAATCGGGTGTCCCTCATTTCTGTGATTCCTAGCCTCCTTGTCCATCCAGGTGATATAGCTACATATATTCTGTAAATAACTTTTACCTTTCTTCTCCCATCTCAAACCTAGATACACAGACCTGGAAAGAAATACACATCTCCTAATTGGAAAAAATATATAGATGTTAGCCAGTTAATTCTGTACTATTATTGTAATATATAGATGTATTCTTTTAAATTCTTTAATATCTTCCTTTTCCATGATAAATGAAATTCACTCTTGAGATGTTTTGTTTTAATTAGTTAGTGTAGAAAGCGTTTTCAGGTGGGTAATTATTGCTACTTCGACTTTGGCATTCAGACTTGCAATGCTAACTGGAAAAAAATATATATAGATGTTAGCCAGTTATTTCTGTACTATTATTGTTTTCTTTGCTTTTTATTCTTTTGGTATTTTGATCTGTTTGTCTTTTGTCCTTTAGGCGAAAACTTTAAGCAACAGTAGCCTCGTATATAGATTGGTTGAATAAATTTTGTACTTATTTATTTTGTTGTGTTTTGTTCAATTCTTCAGGTCCCATGTTTTATGTTAGGTTTTACCAGTATTCAGATAATGTCACTGATTGTGTATGGCACTAACATGCTTGAATATTTGTATAGAGCAATAAATATATGTATTAATGCTTACTATAGTAATATAGTCTTTATGTATTCATTGATTAATATCGTTGAGGGTTACCTATCCCGTTATTACTTTCTTTTGGATTACAAAGAACTTGATATGTATCTGAACCAGACAATTTGGCCATGCTTCTTGCAACATGCAGCGTAAATTTTACAAAGATGACATATGATAATTACCCATCTCATTTCTATAGTTTTTGTTGGTTCTCAAATTATTAGTTTTATAGTGAATGAAACAGTTTATAATTCTTAATTTGGTTGCCAAGATCTCTGTTCTATCTTTAATATTCTCTTCAATGAAGGAACTCATTTTGCTTTTCGTTCCCCTGCATATCTCATATTTTTTTTTGAAATGTGATGTTATTTTGCCATAGGAGCATAGAATGTATGATGCTCTGTCCATGGAATTTATTACATGGTGGGACTTTGTGGTTCCAGAGTTTGACTTAATAACCTCATGGTCTTGTAGGCCTCTTCCTTCCAATAGTGATAGACTGATAGCTGCTCCACTAATGTTGAGGTATTTGACTGTATCAATGATTAAAAGTTTTAAACCAGATTGTCAGTTATTATGTTCCGTTCATCTTTCTGGTTATAATGGTGATGCAGAACATCCCTCAATCCTTATCAAGCTGAGTCACCCCCTTTTTTTTGTTTCCCGGGGGGATGATGATGGGGATTGTGAATTAATATTAACATATTATGAGAAGTTATTACTGGTCATCTTATTACAGTTTGTGCCATCTTTTGTTTGATATGTTTACCTGATTTCTTTTAGGAAATCTTCGCTTGGAAAGCAAGAAGGCCCGCATGGCTTATTGGCAAAATTGAGTTGAGAACAGTTTTGTTTAGGTTTGACTGGGAAGTTCCCCTGACGTTGTGCTGGGTATAATCACTAATTTATTTGCCTTGATTTGCTGGGTCGTCTTATTGGGTTACTAATGCACATTTAGTATGATTCAGGTTGTTATTGCAATTTTCTTTTTTGGAAAGAATTTGTTCCTATGTGTGATATGTTTTAGTTGGTTTAGTGTGAAATCTGAAGAAATTGATAGTCCTGAAAAAAATTTGGATTTCCCTGCAAAGCAACGCAAAATATGTGTCAAGGACCCAACCCCTAAAGAGCTGGTAGCTGTAAGTGACTAACCTTGGAACCTCACCTACAATTTGAATGTAAGGTTTGTGTTACATGTTGTCTTCAATCTTTGTTGTTTGAATTTTGGACAGCTTCAGTCAAACACTTGTCAAAAGGACCGAAAGAAAGAGCAAATTCTTTTTTTGCAGTAACTTTCTCTTCTTATGCCCCCTTTCCTTCCCTCCGCATTCTGTAGTTTTATTTTATTAAAACATCGAATAAGAGCTGTTGCACTAGGTAGTTAATGTTTGATGACAGAATGGCACTTGATGAGGATCCTGATTACATAAATGCTTTGATAGTTATGGGGCAGACTCAACTGCAGAAAGGACTGCTAGCGGAGGCTATTGAATATTTGAAGCGTGCTCTCTCCAAGGTCCGTCTAGTTTAATTTAATTATCTTATGTTTTTTCACAATCAGATGTTTAGGATATAAAGTAGGATTTATATAGGCGGGAAGCATGCTTTATGCATGATTTATGGTAATTACAGAAGTTTAAATAAAAGCGTTTTATTATGTTGGAAAGAGCATATAAAACCTTCATACATTGTGATTTAGTCACACCCACATTTATTTTATCCTAGCTTTTGATTCTTTCTAATTTTGAAAGTATTTTTTCTTGCTCATATCAACGTTTCTGCTGTGTCATTAACTAAAAGTTGCTTCTTTGACATCCCATCAGCTCTTCATCTCCAGCCATCCCACAAAAGTTGAAAATATCGATCTTTTAATTGTTGCTTCTCAGTTGGCCGGTGTTGCCTATATAAGACAGGTAAAACTCAGTGATGCTTTTGGGATTCTACTCACTACTCTGAAATAAAAGGTCATGAGCGTAACATATTATTCTCAAAACTATGCCACAATTTGAGTTCAATTTTAGGACCCAGCCATGGGCCACTGTAAACTTTTTGAGCTCGGTGAGCAGGCTTAAAAATATAATTACTCGATGAAGAAGGGCATTCATTTTTTTTTCATTTGTTTCCATTTTCTTGTGTATGTTACAGGGGAAAATGGCTGAAGGAATTGTACACCTGGAAAGAATTGCAAATCTGGAAGAGCTAGAGGAAAAAAGTTCCAAAGCCCATTATTATGATGGATTGGTATTACTTTCAAGGTATGAATTTACACAATCACTTCTCAAGTGTTTTTACTTATAACCTGATATTCGCTCATCTCAGAATTGATCAATATTGTCATTGCAATTTATGTCTATTGTTTGGGCACTAACTACTGGGGTTTTCAGTGCTTTATGTAATGTAGGTCGCAAGGCTGAAGTTGTAAAGCATCTGCATTTGGCTGCTGCTTATAATCCCGAGTATAATGAACTACTGCAACAATTTGAAAACGACGACGATGATTTTACAAGTGAGCTTACCAGCAGCAGGAGAGGAGATTACTTATTTATTTGTAAAGTGTACAAGACGATGTTGTAAACTCATCTGCTCGAGGCCACGTTCACAACATATTCATATCCCATAAGTTTCCGGACTATCAAGATTGTAGAGTCCTGCAATAATTCCCAGTCTCGATCGATCAACTCGTGATAAGCATTCTGGGGAAGTTTTGTTGTAAAAAGAGAACGATAAGTATTTTATTCCTTTGTTTAGTGAATTATATTATACATTGAAATAAGTTTTATCTAGCGCTTTGAATGGCAGATACTAGATAGTGCACCGCGGCACTCCAAATTATGAGAACTGATTCGTTTTTTTCGACTTAGAAAGAAGAGAGAGGAACTATTTTTTCAAGAATAAGAATTTAGAATTGGGACATTATGTTTTGTAATAAAATCCCTTCAATATTATTGATTTGCCCCAATGCCCTTAAGCTTTTGCTCAATTTTGATTTTCTACCCTAACATTTTACTTTAATTATTATTGACCTTTCTGAGATTTTGCTAAGGTATTGGTAACTACTGCTCATGTTAGGTTTGGCAAAAATACTTGATGGGATCGGTTGCCTGGAAAAACCCAATCTCACTGGACAGAGTTAATCCTCGAATGGGGAGTCGGGCCTAGGATAGAGTTAGTCTTGTCCGCGCCCCATATATATTATGTTAACTCTTGTGTTAAACTACTCTGATAATATATTATTTTTGTTATAAAATGATGAAAGAAAGAAAAGCATAAAAACAAGGACAAAATTTATTATGAAATAAGAAAAGAGAAAGGTTGCACTTGCAGTATAAAGCAAAGAAAAGCAAATGGCATGAAGAAGGAAGGTCTATATTACATAATGCATCTTGGAAATGAATGATTCAATCCTTGGCCTTCACTCCCAAGACTGCTTTTCTATATTACATAATGCACCTTGGAAACCAAGCAGCCTTGACATGTCATAGATTTTGACGCATTAACATGTTATAAAAGTAAAGAATGATGTTGTAACAAGGATGAAACCAAGCAGCCTTGGCAGCAAAGGCAGAGGATGGAATCATTCAAAAAATTTCAGGATGAATTACATGCTTTCCTTCTTCATATAAATCACTTTTCTATGCTCAAACTTTTCTCTTTTCTTATTCTGCGTTCGTCCTCCTAAATACCCTTGCTTGAAATCATATATACCTTCCTCCTTCACTCAAAGATGCATTACATACCTTCCTTCTTCACACCATTTAATTTTCTTTGCTTTATGCTGCAACCTTTCTCTTTTCTTATTTCATACAAATATTTCTTCTTCTTTTTGTGCTTTTCTTTCTTTATTTTTATCATTTCATGACGCAAATAATATATTATCAAAGTAATTTAACACAGGAGTTAAAATTGAAGTAGATTTTAAATATATATCTTGCTATACTTATATATGATTTTATACGTAAAATTTGACTGTGTAGTAAATTTGTTTTTATACCCAACTAATTGTATTCTTCATGTTCAGTGTAGATATTGATATTCTCTTTCCAAAGACATTTCTTATAGAATAAATTAATTGTAGATTCTAACACATTAACATGTTATAAAAGTAAAGAAAGATATATGTTGTAATTAATAAGGATGGAACCAAGTAGGCTTGACAGCAAAGGCAGAAGATGAATTACATGCTTTCCTTCTTCAAATAAATCACTTTTCTTTGCTCAAACTTTTCTCTTTTCTTATTTCATTTATATACTCCTCCTCCTTTTTGATTTGTGCTTTTCTTATTCTTATTATTTCTCAAATTGCATTCGTCCTCTTTGTTACAAACTAGCTCACAAAATCTCTCCTAAATACCTTTGCTTATATTTTATCCTTCTTTCACCTTCAATCATTCAAATAGAATTCTCTCTTTCACCTTACTTGAAAACATTTCACTTCTTTTCCGTTTGTTCTTATCATTTCACAACATTCAATTATTCATTCTTTAATTAATTTCTTCATCCGATTGTGTTTGTGTCCTCCTCTTTGTTGCAAACTAAGCCACTAAATTTCTCCTAAACCTTTCCTTCAAATCCTTTCTTTTATCCTTCTCTCACCTTCAAAGAGTACTTAGTAGCAAAAAAAAAAAAAAAAAAAATCCATGGAATTTCTTTCTTCAATTACTGTGGAGGTTGGAAAGTGCTGGTTCGCAGCCGCTGGTGATCAACTTGGTTACTTGTTTCATTACAACAACAATGTTGAAAACTTGAAAAAGCAAGCTAAGAAGCTGGCAGATGGCAGAGACATGGTGCAAAAGAAAATCGAATTTGCTGAAAGAAATGGAGAAATCATCTTCGCTAATGTTCAAAGTTGGATAGTTGAAGTTGACAATATTTCCACAAGAGCTCAAAAGTTTTTTGAAGAGGAAGACAAAGCCAAGAGGTGCCTCAAAGGGTGGTGCATTAATCTCAAACAACGTTATCAATTCAGGAAGGAGGCAAAGAAGCATACTCTGGTGATTTCTGACTACCTCCAGGAAGTGGGAAACTTTGAGAGCGTGTCTTGTCCTGCTCCTCCATCTGGAATTATATCGTCATCTAAAGTATTTTATTCTGGGCCTTTCGAATCTAGAAATTCAATCAAGAGGAAAGTTATGAAGGCGTTAATTGATGATCATAATGTCAGCATAATTGGAATATGTGGAATGGGGGGTGTGGGTAAAACCACACTAGTTAAAGAAATCAGCCAACATGTAAAAGAAGCTAAGATGTATGGCGCTGTAGTGATGGCGGTTGTCTCTCAAACCCCTAATATTATGAAGATTCAAGGCGATATTGCTGACGTGTTAGGTGCAACGAACTTCTTGCCGGCTAATTCTGAAAAAGCAAGAGCAAGTTTCCTATGGGATACAATCAAGAAGAATGAGCGAATTCTAATTATTTTAGATGATGTTTGGGAAAGAATCAAATTGGATGAGATTGGTATTCCTTTTGGGAGTGACCATAGAGGTTGTAAAATTTTAATCACCTCTCGAAGCACAACTGTATGTAATCAAATGGAGTGTCAGGAGATATATACAGTTGAAACTTTATCAAAACAAGAATCTTGGGCACTTTTCAGTAAGATTGTCGACTCGAATGTCGAAACTTCTGACATAAACTCCATTGCAAGAGTGATAGCTGCCAAATGTGGTGGCTTGCCACTTGCAATTGTAACAATAGCAGGAGCTTTAAAGGGCGAGAACAAGCATGTGTGGAGCAACGCAGCACGACAACTTCAAAAGTCCAACCCATCTGACATCCAAGGAGTGGAGGAGATCTTATTTTCATCCTTGGAACTGAGCTTGAATCATCTACGAAAAGTAGAGTCAAAATTGCTTTTCTTACTTTGTAGCTTATTTCCAGAGGATTACAAAATTCCAATTGAAGTTTTAGTGAGATACGCAATTGGTCAGAGGTGGTTTAAAGACGTTGATGAGACAATAGAAGATGTCAGAGATAGAGTTCATGCTATTGTAAGTACCATCACTTCTTCCTTTCTCTTAATTGATGATGGTGAAGAGTATGTTAAAATGCATGATGTAGTGCGGGATTTCGCATTAAACATAGCTCCTAAATACAACCACCAATTCTTGGTAAAAGCTGGCATTAGTCTACGAGAGTGGACAAATAGAGATACATGTGAAGATTTCACATGCATCTCATGTGAAGATTTCACATGCATCTCATTGATGTCAAATAATACTATGGAGCTACCTAATGAGTTGGAATGCCCAAAGTTGCAGGTTTTGATGTTGCAAGGCAATTTTAAGATTTTTTTTCCTAAGAATTTCTTTCAAGGAATGAAAAATCTTAATGTTTTAAACTTGAGTGGATTCATGCTCTTGCCGTTGCCTGATTCACTTTCATTTCTTTCAAATCTTAAAACATTGTATGTTAATGGTTGCAAGTTGGGTGACCTATCAATGATTGGAGGTCTAAGTAAACTAGAGATTCTTAGCCTTTCCAGATCTTCTATTCAAGAGATCCCTGATTCCTTTAGCCAATTAAGTAATCTCAGGTTATTAGATTTGAATAATTGTTTGGAGTTAACATTAATACCTCGTGGTGTAATATCCTCTCTTAAAAATTTAGAAGAGTTGTACCTTAATAGATTTTGGCAATGGGAGTATGAAAGTGAAAATTCGAAAAGCAATGTCAATCTTGTTGAGTTACAAGCTTTGTCTCGATTAACTCATTTAGAGATTAATATTCCAAACCTTGACCTCTCACCAAAATTGTTGGTATTCCAAAATAACCTATCCAACTTTAAATTAAGAATAGGTTATAGTGAATATTTTGATGCTTCTATGGATGAGAGTAGATACTCAAGAAATATGCTTGTCTCACAAACCAACATTTCAAAAATATATGACTGGGTTAAAGGTTTGCTCAAAAGAACTGAGCGTCTACTTTTAGAGAATATTGTTAATTTAAAGAGTATTAGTCATAACCTAGTTGAAGAAGGGTTCAATGAATTGAAGTGTCTTTTAATCGCATCTTGTGAATCATTGGCGTATATATTTGATTGTAAAGATATTAAGATTGCAGAGGGAGAAACCAAGTTACTATCATCGTTAGAGCTTCTAGAATTGGAAGAATTGCCCGAGTTGTCACATATATGGAATGGTGACCATCAATCCATAAGTCTTTGTAGCTTGAAAAGAGTAAAACTTTGGTTATGCAATAAGTTGATAAAACTATTTTCAGCAACTCTACTCCAAAGCCTTATTTGTTTGGAAGAAATAGATATAAGGTATTGCAATAATTTAGAGGAGATCTTTGAGAAGAAAGAAACTTTGGATGAGGAGTTAGACCACACCATAACCTCCCCAAGTTTGGGAAACCTGACTACTATACAAATAAATGATTGTGATAAATTAAAAAACCTCTTCACCCCTTCCATTGTCAAATGCCTGGTGAAGCTCAAAAGTCTTCAAATATGGGGATGCTCAATAATAGAAGAAATAGTCACAAATGAGAAAGGAGAAAAAGAAGCATCAATAGAGAGGATAGTGTTTCCTAATTTGTACTACTTGGACCTTTATTATTTGGACAACCTCACTTGTTTTAGCTCTGGATCATATACTATTGAATATCCAACATTGGAGAGGATAGAGATATGGGGATGTGGAAAAATGAAGACCTTTGGTTACGGAGAGCAAGTGACACCCAAGCTTAACAAAGTGTTTGTAGAGGGGTATGAAGAACGTTGGAATGGCAACTTGAATACCACAGTGCAAGATTACTTCAATGAACAGGTATGTAGTTAATGATGAAAGAGCTACATTACAAGTTGTAATTAATATTGTAAAGTTTTACTATTTTGCATTGATGATCTTCTCATTGATGCACTTTATTTGAATTAAATGTATATAAATATGACATTCAAATTAATAGAGTAACCCTATCCTATTGTTTTAAGATTTAAGATATAATGAATAAGCTTATCAACATTTATGCCTAGCATATTAAAAGCTAACACTGGCCGGTTGGTAATGTTTTTGACTTTTTATATGCAATCTTTTTCACAAATAGGTTTTGTTTTATAATTATAATTATAATTAATTTTTTCAAATAAGTTGTTTTCATTTTTTTTTTTTAAATCTCTTAATCCCAATAAATAATTTTGTTTCTTTTCTTAATAAAATTATAATAAGTTCAATTTATTATGTGAATATTGTTTTCATTTTTTTTTCAATATATATATTAAATAATAAATCTTATTATATTAATTGTGTGACAATTTTTTATATTCTATATTTGAAATTATACATTTTAAATAATAAAGTTCAAATGTTATCTATTATTAATAAACTAATTGCTTTTGTAGGTGAATGAGGCAGAAGAATTAACTCAAAGTAGAGAGTGAAAAAGGTATGAATCATGATTTATCATATTATTTATTCAGTATTATTGAATAACACAAGAAATTTGCTTAATTGTTCCTATGATTGTATATATATTCAATCTTGTTGGATACTGTTCTCATTTTTTATTTTTTAAAACCAAGTTAATATTTAGTTATCAATTAAAATATTCACATAAAAAAATTAGTTTATACCTTATATTGAATTTTAGGGTATTTTAGTAACTATCATTTACATAATTAATTTTTTATTTGAAAATCCTTCCTAAAGTACCATTTATTTTTTAAAATCTTCTCTTTGTAGTTTGCTATTGTTCTTTCTCAACTTCCTTTTTCTTTTTGTTTGTAGTTTGTGATTGTTTTTAAACACAATAGTTATAGCTTCTTTCTCTTTACATAACCAATTAAACAAAAATTTGCCTCATACAAATTCAATACACAAAACCAATAAATAATTTTGTATCTTAATAAAATTATAATAAGGTTATTTTATTATGTGAATATTGTTTTCATTTCTCTTCTATATATATATATATATATATATATATATATGTACGTTTTAAATAATAAATCTCATAATATTAATTATGTGATAACTTTTCATATTCTACATTTTAAATAATAAAGTTCAAGTGGTGTCTATTATTAATAAGCTTATTGTTTTTATAGGCAAATCAAGCAAGCGGATCAAAAGATGGTATGAATCTTGTTTTATCATATTATTTATTCAATATTATTGACAACACAACAAATTGTGATAATTTGATTTTCTTGATTATTCATATGATTGTGTATATATTCATCACTAACACAGATACAAAAAGAAAAATAAAATAAAATTGATGGATCAATAGATGGTTGCTAGTTTTGGGGATTGTTCCTCGTCCTTATGGGTAGCTCATCCGCTAACTTCAATGGTACCTCTGTGATAGTCAAACGGTGTTAGCATAATGAGTAGTGAAAGTGGTGTTTTGCTATGGAAGATAGGGAAAAATTCAATCTTGTTGGATAGAGTTTTTTATTTTTTATTTAAATTAATCTAATAGTTAATTATCAACTAAATTAAATAATTATACACATAAAAAATTAGTCTATACCTTAGATTGATTTTTAGGGCATTTTAGTAATTATTATTTATGTAATTAATTTTTTATTCGAAAATCCTTCCTAAAAGACATAAATCACTTTTCAAAATATTTTGATAAACACTTTTAATTTATAGTATTAGAAGTAATTGATTACTTTATAAACTATAACAATCCATAATTAGATCTCTCAAGAGTTGTTGATGATTGCTGATTGCTTTATTAAGAGTTTGTTGGATATACAGTTAGCATAATCATACATATTACTGTTATACATTCTTCTTTTACATGTTTATTCATAACCAATGCTCTTGTAGAGGAAGAAGAAGAAGAAGAAGATGATGATGATGATGATGAAGAATGATGAATTAACTACTTGTTTTGAAAGATATTGAGATGTCGATGTGAGAAATTTAGTAATTTGATTTGCTCTATCATTCGTATGATTGTTTTGTATAAACATTAATGGTATGCGTAAAAGCTTTTATATTTATTCTTTGTAATTCATGCATAATCATTTTTCTTTTCTTTTTTTCCTTTTTATTGTATTTAGTATTATTTGAGAGGTAAGGCTCATTTTACGTCCCCCTCTGTCTAGATGTCATTTATTTTTTTCAATTAATAAAATTTCCCTCGTACCGTCGAGGTTTGCTTAAAAAAAAATTAATAGTATAAGATTTTATTTATGATATAATTGAAATTTACTTGTTATAGATTGGATGCATGAGATTTTTAACCTTACTCCAATTATAAATCAACTAGATGAAAGACGCACGGATTGCTTATGACTTTGGTTTTGACATCATGTATGTTTGAATCATTGTATGTTTCAACTGGTTTAGACTGGTCTTTTTATGGTGTTGATCAGTAATAAACCAATAAATTAATGATCCAGTAATTGAGTTCATACCTAATCATGAAACAGCATGTTTGTTGTGCGTAAGGCTAATTTTTTTTCAAAATGAAACTAATTAAAGCCAAATAAAGAACTCCCCAGATTATAGTCTGAGGACATTTACAGTATAATACTTCAAACTTATCATTAATAGGATAATCCCATATGATCAAATCTTAACAGCCTTGTCCACTACCTAACTTTCCCTTATCTCTTTTTGAATAAACCTTTAATACAAGATGCTTATGAATACTCCCCTCCAGCAATTTCACCTTGTCCTCAACGTGAAAGTCTGGAATTTGCTGTGCTATTAACTCCAAAGGTTCCCATGAAGCATCATGATCTGGAAGACCTTCCCACGCAATCAAAACTTCCCTGTCTGTTCAATTAAAAGTAAAACAAATTGTGAAAATAAAATATGTTAGAAACGAATATATATATATATATATATATATATATAATAGTTGTGAACTTATTAATTTCATTGGTTAGGCATATATGTATATTGAATCCTCACCTCTTGTACCTCCTCCTCTGATAGCAATCCATCGCCATTCTTATCACACCTGGCAACAACTCTTCAGCAGAAAAATCTGTCAACTGGCAACAACGCTTCAGCAGAAAAAATCTGGCAATTTCTGAACAACATAAACACTCTGCCCATAAACACCCAGCAGAGCATTTCAATAGTAACCTCAGTCATTCAAATCAACAACGACTCAGCACAGACAATCAACATTAACCTCAGCAATTCAATTCAACAGAAGTTTAGCATTGAAAAAACAATAATAACCTCAGCAATTCATTCAGCAGCAGCTTAGCATAGAAAAAAGTATTATTGGATGAAGGATGGTTATCTGGTCAATTTCCATCAAAAGTTTCAAGGAATTCGCTATCAGAAAACCATAAATACCTGCATAAACTCAAGCTTTGCCCAGTTAGCAGCTCTTAACATCGTCTCTGCATCACCATCCACAAACACCCCAACAGGTTCTGCTCCATATTCTCTCGAAAATTTTGAAATCTCTTTAGCAACTGCACGCAAAACCGAACGCTTGGAGTTTGGCCAAATAATCATTCCAATAAAATTAGCACCAGCTTCTGCTGCCATAGCAGCATCTTTAGTTGATGTAATCCCATACATCTTAACCAATCGTTCATTCTTTTCACGCTCCTCATCATTAAAAGCAAATTTCTAAGTTCCCTCCCCTTACGCTTGCAAATACACAATCTTAACGTGATTAGTAATGGTTAAAACAACTTTCAATGGTGAAAAAAGGAGTTTAACATTACCTTGGATTGGCCTGCTGTGGAAGTTAAAAATTTTGCTCTGAAATAGGCCACCTATTAATAGCTTGAATACTGGCATTGCATCGTTTGGAAATGAACAACAAATTGACGATACTGATGTTACTAACTGCCTTACAAACAAAGTCGACAAAGAATCCGAAAAGGGTATTCGTAAAATCGAAAAATTTTAAAAAAGGTCTCAAGAATTCACAACTTCAACCATTCCCATTTAATCTATACATATAAATAAAGTTTTCTTGAGACTTGGGATGCCACTATTTAATTGTTCAAAATATTTAGGTGAATATGAAAAGATTAACATGAATCTATAAATATTTTAATTAGACTATTGCATGTCCAATATGTGCTATTAATACTAATAAAAAATAATTCTAAAGTTGCAATTGAAATCCTACACGGCAATCATATATTAATAGAGCTCTTAAGATCCTATGTGACATCCTACGTGGAATCCTATATGGAATCCAAACGGCGATTAATAGAGAGGGTGGACTTCAGGATTATATAAAAATATAGATGGGTTAAATGTTTGCTGACTATCTAATTTTCGATAAAATTACTAATTTAAAGAATATTAGTCATAATGTATTTGAAGAAATAGACATTTTTAAAAATTAATAAATTATTAAAACATTTTTAAATAATAAATGAATTAAATTAAAGTGTAATATATAATACAAAAATTAAACAAAATTTTGAATTGAATGGTTATTCAACAAGGAGGATGAATTGAAAGTAGACAGTAAAAATGGTATGAATCATAGTTTAGCAAGATTCAATCCCTCTAGAGTTAGCAGACTCATCCATATTGTTGAATTATATACATGTTTATTGACAGCCAGAATCTGTTTATGCTCTGTATAGGAAGAAGAAGAAGAAGAAGAAGGGTCCCAAAACAGTCTCAAAAGTACACACCACATCAGCTTTTATAGAGAGTTTGTGAATACCCTGCATAGTAATTATGATAATACAATATTGTATTGTATTTTCTGATCTCAGTTTGGAAACCCAAAACTTGTTGGTTGTAAAAGAAAATGAAGCCACTGAAAAGAATCTAGAAATTATAGAAACTAATGCTCAGAACTGGATGTCAAAGATCGTTAAAATCACTGCAGAATTTGAAAATTCTTTGGAGGATGAAGTCAAAGCAAACAAGAGGTGTTTTAGTGAATCCCAGACAATGTAACCAACTCAGTACACGGGTAAAGAATAATATTTTTCCTGTGCTGATTATATGCTAAAATTATGTAGTATTTGTGTTTTTACACTTTCTGGGCTCGTCAGCGGCGCTACGTGCAGTGACGAGGTGTTGCTTGATTCGCTATCGGCATAGATGTCTTCCATGAGAGGGCATTTACTGCTCGGGATCCACCACGTGGGTTCTCTGCGATCTTCGAAGATATCTTTAAGGGTGGGGGGTTGATTCCTTTCCACCCTTTCACCAGGTTAGTCCTCGATCACTTCGGGATCGCACTGATGCAGCTTACCCTGAATGCATACATGATTGCCATTGCCATGTACATCGCGTGTCAGGAGAATGGGCTGGGCGAGCTAACCGCGGTTGAGCTCGTCTGCTCTTATTTTTTAAAAATCATGAAGAAGAGTAAGGATAAGGATTCCTGGTACTTGTCCAGATGAAACACAATACAGGCTGGGATACATAGCTATCCGAGCAATGCATGAGCATATATCGCGAAGTTTTTCTTTTTTTGCTACAACGGCATCAGCGTTTTGAGGGATCAGTAGGCTTCTCTTTCCTTCGAGCCTTAACTTCGATTTTTGCTTTTTGCTAACGAGCCGTTTGCTTTCTTGCATGATTAACGAGCGACCGATCTAAACTCTGCGGACTGGACAGGATCGTAGCATTTGGCTTTACGCCTAGGGAGCGCGACGAGGTTGTCGTGACAACCAAAAACTTGCGGAGTATCGGCTTCTTTTCAACGAGTTCCGTAGCGTTAAAGATGGGGGCCCCCTAAGTAAGTTTTGACCGTCCTTTTATTTATTTTTTGTAGCGAACTGTTTTACTAACGTTAGCGCATCTGACGATACCATGCCTCCTCGATATCCAAGTCTCCATGTCACCGCAAGCAAGACCATTTTCTTTTCCCCAAAGGCATACCCGGACCCGGACTGGACATGCTCCCCGAGGTCCCTCGGATCGGAGGAACACGGGCGGAGGGTGCTCAGGCTCGCCTATGAGAAGGCCTTGGCCATTGACTTGCTCACCGAAGAAGCAAAGGCGCAACCCGAGGCCCGAAGGCGACAAATACGGGTGAGAGACGGAGTCCAGGGAGGAAAGCGTGGGCATTCGGCTGAGATCACGGTCCTTGCCTTGCAGCACTCGGCTCGGGAAGGGCCGGCCTTAGAGGCTCGAATGGCATTTCCATCGGATCCAAGCGGCGTGACTGCGACTACGTCGGGAGGGAGGAGGCTAGGCAAAGAACCCACGAGAGAGGCTCTACCCACCGAGGGCGTTGGCATGCCTGTGCTAGAGTCAATGGCCCGTCTCCCGGACCATCTGTAATCGGTGGTCCTGACACTCTTGGAATGCAGACTTACAGTCGTTGCGATTTCGACATCCGGCTTCTGCCGAACTCTGTCCACATCGTTCCAACTCTTTAGCCAAGTAAACGAGTTGTCTTGGTCGGGGACCTTTATCCGCTTTAAAGGAAATATGCTCACTCTTTCTCTTATCGTGCAGGCTTTGTTTTCCCTTCACATGTCTCAGCAAAAGGCCCAACTGGGGTTTGCCAAGCAACTAGTCGAGCTGCAGGAGGAGCATACGGACAGAGATTCGTCCATTGCTCAGGTAAACCAGTACATGTCTGAAAGGGACGTTGTTCGTCGCACAGTGGACTTCTAGAAGGCCGAACTGGACAAGCGTGGCAAGGAGGTGAAGGAGCTCCAAGACGTGGCTGGCTGGAGGCTTTCTAGGGAGGCTGGAGAAAAGGATCAAATCTGCGAATTCCTGCGAACGCAGCCATGCGGGCCCGAACAAGAAAGAGGGCCAACCTTATGGGAGGCTACTAAAAACGCTGACGAGCTTGAGGCGCGCTTCACTTCGCTCAGGGTCGCATTGCCTTGTTGACTACAAAGATGCAAAAGCAGGAAGAGAGAGAGAGCAGTCAGTAGGGCTGGACGGATTAGGTCCATCTTTGCTCTTCAGGCGAAGAACCCTGGGATGGATCTGTCCGATCTCCCTGGTGATATGGGACGACAGGCCGCTGGCCTAGGTGAAGGCGAGGAGGCGCTCGGGGACTTGATCGGAAGGATCCATCCGGAGTATGTCCTAGAGGTGGTCGTGCCCGAACAGGAAGTTGACGACCAACCTGGGAATATAGAGGTCGCTCTTGGGCAGGAACAAGGATCGATGTGATTCAGTCCTTGTACCTTTATCCCTACTTTGTGTACCCTCCCTTTTTCTTTTTATTTATGAATAAAAGTCGCTTTTAGCAATTTTTGCAAAGTACTTGGAAATTTTGAGTACACTATTACAAATGAGATCGCATAGCAACTGCTTACAATTACATTGGAATAAGTCTATGCGAACATAATTATACATTCTATGCGAATAGAACTGCATATGCAAAGCGATTTACAGAAAGAACTGAATTACATTCGTTGTTTACGGAAGTTTGCAAAAAATAAAAGTTTCTGAAATTCGAGTTGAGGTTGCGATAGTAAGGTCGGGGTAGGGGATGCTTCATTCTAAGCTCAGCGGTACTATGGAACCATTCAGCCTTTTGAGGTGATAAGTCATCGGTCTTATCACTTTGGCGATGCGGTATGGGCCTTCCCAGTTTGGTCCCAAAACTCCCGCACTTGGTTCTCTTTAGTGAGAAGAACTTCCTTCAATACAAGGTCACCGACCTGGAAGTCTCTTCGCCTGACCTTAGAATCGAAGAAACTTTTCATGGTTTCTTTGATGGATACTCACTTCTTATGAAGCTTTGCGGCGACATTCTTCAATAAGGTCCAGACTTGCAAGTATAAGCGCTTCGTTGTCCGCTTCATTGTAAAGGTCCATCTGAAGTGAATCGGTTCCTACCTCCATGAGAGGATCATTGGCTTTATGAACCATATGCTAGCGAAAAGGGAGTTTCTGAGGTAGAGGTTCTCGGAGTTGTTCTATATGCCCATAGGACTTCGGGAAGGTCGTCGGCCTAGTTTCCTTTAGCTGCGCCAAGTTTGGCCTTTAGAGTGTGTTTGATGGTTTTGTTGACAGTGTCAACTTGACCATTTGCTTGCGGTCTCGCGACAGAGGCAAATTTTTTATGGAGACCCTAGCTCGTCGCAAAACTGCTTGAACTCCTCATTGTCAAACTGTTTACCATTATCTGAGATGAGGGTATGAGGAATCCCATAGCAGCACACAATGTTCTTGAAGACGAAGTCCTTAAGCTTTTTGGTCATGATCGCAACTAATGGCTCGGCTTCGACCCATTTGGTGAAGTAATTCACCACGACCACGACATATTTTACTCCCCCTTTATCAATTGGCATGGGGAGGGGCCTATGAGATCATCCCCCATATAGAATGGCGGCGGGTGGTCATAGTCGTCAGTTGGTGAGAGGGAGCTCGCAGTATGTTCACAAACCGCTGACACTTGTCACACCTTTTGACGAAGTTGTAAGTATCTTCTTGGATTAGGAGCCAGTAGTACCCTTGACGAACAACTTTGTTGGCAAGAGATCGTGCGGTGGTGTTTTTCATGAGATCCTTTCGTGTATCTTCCTCATGATGTAATCTGCTTCTTCGCTGGTCACACATCGGAGAAGAGGGGCTAAACCCCAAACCCCTTGCCTATATGGTGGCTACGATGAGAAGGGTGTAAGCAGCGGATCTTGTTCGCGAGATCCTTGCCTCGCCTTATCGTCGGGAGGCATTGTCCCATTTTGAGATCTTAGGTGATATGGGGTCATCCATGAATCGACTATTTTGTTACATTCACGGCCTGTTCAATCGGGCTGATACTGGAAGTCTTGACGAACCGAATAGGAATGCTTTCCTATGCATTCGAGTCCAATGATGAGGCTATCCTTGCCAAGGCATCCACCACATAATTGTTATCTTTGGGGAATTTGAGTGATCGTGAAGTGCTTGAACGGCTCGAGTGCGGCCTTAGCTTTCTTCAGATAATTGATCATGTTATCTTCCTTGGTTTGGTATTCTCCCGAAATCTGGTTAACGACCAGCATGGAGTCTCTGTGGACGCTGATCGTGGTTGCCCCCATTTCCCTAGCCAACGGTAACCCAGCGAGGAGAGCTTCATGCTCGACCTTATTATTAGTTGCTTTAAAATCAAACCGGAGAATGCCATGAATGCAAGCCCCTTTGGGGCTCAATAAGAAGAAGACCCGCCCGCCACCTTGCTTTACGTTCATGATCCATCGGATGTAGAGCTCCATGTGTCGAGGGGTTTTGGCTATTTCTTGGATGACTTCGCTGGGCTATTGTTCCGACTCGCTCGTTGGATGATGCGAGAACTCTGATATGAAGTCGGTAACAGCCTGTCCTTTGATAGCTGCTCTCGATTTGTAATGTAGATAAAGCGCTGCTCCATGGCCCATTTGAAGTAATTTACCCTACGCCTCCAGGCTTACGGAGGACTGCTGATGGGAGGGTAACTAGTCATTAATGAACTGTATGGGCATGAAAGTAAGGTCGCAACTTGGAGAAAGTGATCAGCAGGGCATAGGCTAATCGCTCCATTTGCGGATACCGCATCTCGACATCCAACAGACACTTGCTCGTGTAGTATACTGGCCATTGCATTCTATTCTTCTTCGAACTAAGGTTGCAGACCACAACTATGAGATGGACAGGTACAAAAGGAGGATCTCTTGGGAGAGGTTTTGACAGAAGTGGTGGCTTCATGAGATGTTCCTTTATTCTTTGGAATGTCTGTTCGCACTCGGGAGTCCATTCGAACTTCTTATTGGCCCTGAGTACATTAAAGAATGGCAAGCGGACATGCATTAGCCTCGATATAAGGGCGACTTGCGCCGTATACTCCCGTTCGGGCTCATGACCTATTTTTTCTTGGTCGGGCTTCTTATGTATCGAGGAGAGCTTGGATTTTTTGAGGGGTTGATCTCAATTCCCGTTGGTTAACCATGTACCCACAGGAACTTCCTGAAGGATACTCCAGAATAATATTTGAGGGGTTCGAACTTCATTTCGATCTTGTCGGAGGATGTTGAACATCTCAGCGAGATGCGCTAAGTGATTTGAAGCGACATGCGACTTGACCAGCATGTCGCCTATGTAGACCTCCATCGACCTGCCTATCTATTAGGAGAACATTTCGTTAACCAGTCATTGGTAAGTCGTACCAGCGTTCTTGAGGTCGAAGGGCATAACTCTGTAGCAGTACATCCCCCGATCTGTAACGAAAGATGTATGCTCTTTGTTTGGTGCGTACGTCAAAATCTGGTTGTATCCCAACTATGCATCCATAAAACTCAACAGCTCGTGCCTCGAGGTGGCATCCAAGAGCTGGTCGATCCTTGGCAAGGGAAAGCTATCCTTCGGACATGCTTTGTTGAGGTCGGTGAAGTCGACGCAGCCATTTGCCGTTAGGCTTCTTACTAGGACTGGGTTGGCAACCCAGGTCGGATAGAGTGCTTCTCGGATGGATCTATTTCGGAAGAGGTTATCCACCTCAAGCTTCAAGGCAGCATACCGCTCCGGATCCATCGCTCTTATCTTTTGGTGAACTGGCTTGGCTTCACTATCGATGTTTAACGCATGGCAAATAACATCCGGGCTGATCCTCACCATATTCGCGTGTGACCATGCAAACATATCAATGTTCTCCCCGAGGAAGCTGGTTAGTTCGGTAACAAGTTGGGGATTGAGATTTTTACCTATCCTTAACACCCTACTCGATTGCGTCACATGACCGATCTTGATCGTCCTCGAACTAGCCTTGGAAGGCGGAGTCCAGAATGCAAGGATCTATATTATCCTCAGTGGGCCAGTGTGGCTTGGTCAGGCGATTGCCATTGCACATGCATGATTGCCACGCTAGGTGCCTTTCCCTTTGCATGTCATCTGTACTGCTAGCAATTGCGAGATGCGCGCTGAGACCTACTAACTTCCCCGATCCCTGTCGGGGTGGGGAATTTCATCTTCAGGTGATATATAGAAGTGACTGCCCTGAAGTGCCTCGGCAGAGGTCACCCCAAGATTCCATTAAAGGAGGATGGGCAATCCACTACCAAGAACTCAATTACCTTGGTAACCTCATCGAAGTCACCCAACATGACTAGGAGTGAGATCATTCCCTTGGGGAGCAGTGGTCCCCTGTGAAACCATATAAAGGGAAAGAGGTAGGCTTCAGGTCGGCCTTGTCCAAATTCATTCTTTCGAAAGTGAAAGTGAACAGGATGTTCACAGCACTTCCGTTATCCACTAACATTCTGTGGATATTATGGCGCCCTATGAGGGACGTGATCATAAGGGCGTCATCATGGGGATGATGTAGTCGACGCGTCTTTTCGAGAAGGAAATTTCCTCCTTCCTGCGGACCTTTTGTGGTCGCTGTGTCACGCTCATCACTCTGATAGGGTCATGATGAGCTTCGCGGGCATACTTTCGGTTTCACCGCAAGATCACGCAAGATTCAGTTGAAGGTTACATACTCCTTTTTTATCACGACACTTCTAACTTGGCTCCCCCTGATTTTTCTCTTGTGAGGGAGTAGAGTCATCAATATACTTCTTGAAATTTCCTCCGTTGATGAGGTTTTCATCGCTCTTGAGAGCTCGGCATTCATCGGTATGGTGCCCATTGTCCCGATGATAGCCACATTACTTTTTACTGTTCCTGGCCGATGGGGAGGGGATTAAAACTTTTTCATGGGAGGGCTCGGGTTCTCCAGGCAGTGGCTTCTTGATTTGTCAAGAATAGCCCGTCTGAGATGCGTTCAAGGGAGTATATTGGTTCCTGTTGCGATCGCAACGAGGAACTGGGGCATAGGACTTTTTGGGCTCATAGCGCGGCTTCTTCCCTTTTCACTGATCGTCAGGAGCCCATCTGCAATCAACTCTCATCCTTCCTTCCCACCCGATTAGCGCCTTTAGCTACTAGGTGCGCGGATCGCGGTGATGGAGTGTCATTACGAGAACTTTCATATGAGTACTTCTCCGCAAGGTTGTAAAAATGGGTGAGGGAAACATCATCCTTAACCTGTAAGCTCTTTTCACAGGTCGGTCTGTGGGCGAACTCCTGTAATGATGAGAGTCCGAATAGACTCCTCGGGAGTGTGAGCCACTTTGTTAAGTTCTCTGTGGAATCTGTCTATATATGATTGGAGGGACTCATCCCTCTCTTGCCTTATGTTGCTGAGATAGCTCAAAGGCATTGAAAACTTTCTGTTCGCTTGGAAGTGCCTCAAGAATGTCGTGCTCATCTGAGGCCACGAGTTGATCGATCCCGTTAGGAGTAACCTGAACCATCGTTTGGCATGAGAGGTTAAGGTCACTGCCAAACAACGGCATTTTGCCAAATTCAAGACTGGAATGAAGCTCCGATGAGGTCGTTAAAGGTTCATATAAAGTGATCTGCGGATCGAAAGTTTTCCATCGAATGCAGCATGTCGAGCATTCTAAATCTCGATGGTAGCGGGGATAGGCTAAACACCGTCGGAGAAGGGAGGAGCGTCGACCTACCCTTTGCTTGTTTTGCTAAGCTTTCAATTGATCAAGAGCTCGTTGCAGCTCTTTGATTTGAGGTAGTGGCGCTACATGGGGATTACTTTCCACAATGTGGATGCGACCCTCACTTTTGCAGTTGAGGAATGACCGTAGGTCGGATTCCTCCTCGCCTCTGTCAGTCATCCAGGCCAATCTTGACTACTCTAGCTGAGTAGTGTGATGGCATTGCATTATTCGGGGAACCTTTTCACGACCTCTGCGGTGGTGCGAACCGACCCGCGGAGTGTGAAGGCTTCTGACGATGATCGGGATTCCTCAGCGGTATGAGTTGCCCTTGCCCTTGACATTTTTTTTGTGGGGGTTTTGACGCGATGTGGCATGGGATGGCTCGGGCTGCACCCTTTCACCGAGTCTCAACGCCACATGTATTCTACCCTCGGGACGTGGTCGGCGTTCAGGGCCTTTTGAGCTTTAGGCCCATTCAAGCTTGCTTACCCTTTCTTCTATCTGCTGCGAATGCTCGCACGACACTGCTATCAGCCCTTTGTCACGCTTTCGCATGACTTGTATGAGGTATTTTTGGCGGTTGCACCTCTCGATTTGACTTGGGTTGGTGCATCCTTGGTCCAAAGCAGGTCCAATCTTGCGTGATGCCGTTTGGGCGTGTATTGTTGAACCTCTCTAGGTAGCTTAGCAGCGCGGGTCAAGTTGTGAACTTGACGGGATGTTCCCCGTGGTGGTGTGCATGGAGGGCCGAGGGATACCCAGGAGGCATCCTCCTGATTTGAGGGATCCCCTTCTGGTATTACGGTTGGTTATTTGCTCGGGAGGTTTCAAATCGGATGAGTCCATTTCTTTGTTGTAGGACCCATAAGTCAGAGATTCTCCTTATGAAGGACAAATGCTAAATCAGGCCCCTCTTTCTAGCGCCAAACTGTTGATCGGGTGATTTTACTGCCTGAAATGCACGTGTGAAATGCTAAGTTGGCCTAGAAGACACACGTGAATGTGAGAAAATAATGAGTAAATGCGGTGAGAAGAGTTTTAAAGTGGTTCGGATGCTTTAAGGAAGCAAAGTCCTACGATCCGCGATGTATGTTGGTATTAATGAGGTCGAGGTCGCGTTGTATGATTTTACAATAATAATACAAGATAACGAATGCTGTATTTTCTAAAGAGAGAGTAGGGAATCCCCTAAATGAGAGAAGAGCTCAAAATTTATAATGGGATGGATTAAGGTTATCATTACTGAATCTGCGAGTTGGTGGGATTATCCGTGCAAATCCTTTTTTATGTCACATTGCCCACCTTCTAGAGTGATTCACGACACGTGGACATCTTCTAGACTTTCTTCAGTTTGGCACACACCCATTTGTCTTGACAAGTGAGCGCTTGCGTCATCATGCGACGAGGCTGCGTCAGAGTGTCAGTTGGGTCTTCCCGAGGTCTGACCATTCATACTGACTGGGCGCCACATCAGCTTTATTTTCCCAGGCATAACACTTACATTTACATAATGCAATCTTACATTTACATTTACAAAATTCAAACTATAGGCATTACAAATTAGTTATCTATCTTTTATGTTGATTTTCCAAGCAGACTTGGATGATTGCTCTTTTGAAGAAATCCTTTGTTGGTTTTTGCTAATGTCACCTTGCTTATGTACTGTAACTGTGTTTTAATCCAAGAAATTCGCTGAGTTAAATTGTTTCTTTTTTCCCTAATTATTCATTTGATTGGCAAAACATGTGTCGATTCGTATTACTAAAGGATTTTTCATCTCTGACTGTATCTCTACTCTTTGTATTTTGAATTTCAGATCTTGCTGCCAGTGTTGATCTTTGCTGTTGTTTAATGCAAGAAGGATTGGCTCACATCTTACTTATTCATAGAAGGCATGTGTATCTGTCTTAAAAATTTCCTCCAATAACTATCAAACATGAATTGTATTCTAATTTCAATTTCGTTGCTGCTGAATTGCATGCAGGGTACTTTGCTTTCTCATTAATCCTTCTAATTATTTTGTTCATTTCCTCATAGATGAATCATTTATCTTTTGAAAATAACTACAAAATCATGATTTTTTAATACTATATGATGTTTTGGATAGTATCACTAAATTGGAAGTGGACTTTGATTTCGAAAGGAAGTACACAGCCATGTTCTTTATGTGTCAACATCATTGATTGATAGAGAATCAAAGCCAAAGCATGTGCTTCTCTTAGAAATAAATGTTTCTATGGGGAAAAACAACCTTAATTTGTTTTTTCAATAGGCACTATCTTTGTTCCATTTGTTTTCTTTGTGTTGATATTGCTGCATTGTGGTATAGGGAAATCAATATCATCCAGCCAAGATACCTTTGACTTTATTGAGTCCCTTCAAATTTACAGAGGAGGTAATTTATCTATTTATTTTTCACGTTTTTGAAGATCTTTATACTTCTTACATAATTTTCATGATACAAATTGTATGAGAGATGAATATGACATAGATCCCAATTATCGAAATTCAATTCTGGAACATTTAAACAAGGGTAAGGGTTGTTTTGACTTTCTAGGTTTCTTATGTCTTATAATAGCCACTTCTTGTTGTAATTCCTAGAGGCAGTAAAATAGGTGCCTATATATTAACTTTATTGTTATAACTTCATTCTATTTTAGGTTAGAAACCTGTTTAAGAGATCTAACAAGTAGGTTGTTGACAGAGCAGAGATCATTTACCGTTACTCATTGATGCACTTTATTTGAATTAAATGTATATAAATATGACATTCAAATCAATGGAGTAACCGTAAATATGACATTCATGCACTTGAGTTTCCCAACCCCAACACCCGTTGGTAATTAAAGTTACTTATTCAAACAACCACCATAACATAACATAACATAATATAGCCCCATTTATTTGTTAAAATCTTCTTTTTGTAGTTCGTTATTCTTCTTTCACGGCTTTCTTTTTCTTTCTAGTTTGTGATTGTTTTTAAACACAATAATAAATAATTTAGTTTCTTTTCTTAATAAAATTATAATAAATTCAATTTATTATGTGAATATTGTTTTCATTTCTCTTCTTTTTCAATATATATATATATATATATAAATTTATTTTTATAACTCATTTTATTTTATTTCAATTAAATATATATAAATATGGCATTCAATTCAATAGAATAACCGTTTACATACAAATTGATTTGCATTACCTTTTTCTGGTTAGATTAATTTGTCATTTCCATTTATTTAGCATTTATTCAATTGTACAGCCGGAGTGAAAAACTAGGGAATAAACAAATTTTTTTTAAGTTTACAATTTTAATTATAGTTAAATTCTTAGATATACATTATTTAGGTGCTTTTATTTTCTTAAATCTCTTAATTCTAAAAACTAATTTTGTTTCTTTTATTAATAAAATTATAATAAGTTCAATTTATTATGTGAATATCTTTTTCATTTCTCTCTCTCTCTCTCTCTCTCTCTCTCTCTCTTTTTCAAAACAAATTATACATTTTAAATAATAAATTTCAAGGGGGTATCTATTATTAATAAGTTTATTGTTTTTGTAGGCAGACCAAGCAGAAGGATCAGATTAAAGCAGAAACTAAAAATGGTATGAATTATGGTGTATTATATATTATTTATTGAGTATTATTGACAACACAAGAAATTGTGATAATTTGATTTGTTTGATTGTTCATATGATTTTGTATATATTCAACTTCGTTGGATACTGTTTTTTTTATTTTCTATTTTTTAAAACAAAGCTAATATTTAATTACCAATTAAAATATTCACATAAAAAATTAATTTATACCTTATATTGAATTTTAGGGTATTTTAGTAATTATCATTCACATAATTAATTTTTTATTTCCTAAAGTACATAATCATTTTTAAAATATTTTTACTGAGACAAGTTAACCCTGTACAATTCTAGAAATTGAAATTAGAATCTCTTAAATTAAAAAAATAAAATAAAATTATTTCTTTTATTTTTTTAAATTTTTAAGTGATAGATTGAGATTTGCTGAACACTCCATAAAATTTTAAATCATTAATTTCTTTCTTGAAAAATAAAAAATAGCACTTCAAAATTGATAGGACTAAAAACACTGCCAATACTAGGGGTGTTCGGTTTCGGGTACCCTACACCTTTTGAAGGAATCGAAACTGGAACCGGAATCGACGGTTCCTTGAAATTTGGAACCGATGCAGTTCGGATTCAGATATCAGTCGGCAATCACGTAACAATTCAGTTCGGGTTATGTCCTGGGTACCCCAGTAAAATTACATGACCCCCCAAAAGCTTTTAAAATGGCAAAAAACCCTTAAAAACTTACAAATACGCCCCCACCTATCACTTGTTAACAAAAATAAAATTACAAATTATAAATTCAAAATTACAAACTCCATTACTTTGTAAAGGTAGATTCTCAAAAGTCAAACCAACTTACTTTAAATGTTATGAAATATAAATATAAATGTATTCACATTACTTTTTCTACAAAAGTTTATATTAACCCCCTAATCTTTAATTTTATTTTATATTAGTCTCGGTTCCTGGTTCTTGGTTCCTGGTTTCGGTTCTGGTTCGGTTTCGGTTCCTAACTATAGGAACCGAGGCAGAGTTAGGAACTTCCGAACCGAACCGTAACAGCATCAGATATGCTTGGCCAAAAATTTGGAACCGAAACCTACCAATTGACGACTGATTCTGGGTAGGAATTGGAACCAAACCCAGGGTACCCGCTAGTTCCGGTTCCAACCGGTTCTTTTGAACACCCCTAGCCAATACTAAGGAATGTATATATAAGTTTAATTTTATGGGTTTAAACTTAAAATATGAACAATAATTTATAAAGTGGGCTATTATGAATTTTATGTTTTTGTTTTCTGTTTATATTTATAAGAAAATGCAGAAAAAATGAAAATGTCTTTAATATGTTTGTTTGAAAATAATACTTGAAAACTCAAAAAATGAAAACCATTTCTTCCATCTTTGTCTGAAAACAAAAAATATAAATTTATTACTAACACAATCGATATGTTAATTATTGATTTTCGTTTGTAATATTGTATTATAAAAAGTTTTTATTTTAAAAGTGTAAAGTAAAATTCAAAAACCTATAGAATGAGTATTTTTATTTAGAATTTTTTTTATTACATTATATAGGGGCCCCACATTTCTCCTTTTCCTAACTATTTTTTTATTTTTTTTTACTTTTGGGTAGATAAAAGTCATAAAACCCGGTCAGGCTCTAATGGCAACTTCCAGGCTTTACTATCACATCTCCATCGCCTCACTCGCTCTCCATCTCACGCGCCGCCGTTCTATCACCTTCTCCATGATACAAATTTTCATGATACAAATTGTATGAGAGATGAATATGACATAGATCCCAATTATCGAAATTCAACGCTGGAACATTTAGATAGTGGTAAGGGTACTTTTGACTTTCTAGGTTTCTCATGTCTTGTAATAGCTATTTGTTGTTGTAATTCCTAGAGGCAGTGTAATTTGTGTCTGTACTTTAACTTTGTTGCTATAACTTCATTCTATTTTAGGTTAGAAACCATTTGAGAGACCTAACAAGTAGGTTGTTGACAGAGCAGAGATCATTTGCTGTTACTCAGAATTAAGGTAATTTTGTCTACACCTATGGTTGATACCACTATTTTAGGTTATTCTACATTTGAGATTCTAGCATATCAGTTTCACAGTCCAAGTCTCAAGTGTTTCTACTGTCCTAAATTCAAGAAAGAGTTAAACATAGCAAATCAAGGAAGGATATAAACTCTTTTAGAATCAACTTATGTTGTGATTGATTCTACCCTGGTATGTTGCAACAGTTGTTATGAAATCTATTGCTATGGCTTAATTTATTGAAATTCATACTGCCGACACTGTTATGTACAAAACAAAGAACTGAACTTTTTAAATTCAATGACTTTACCCTATGGTCATATGTCATTGATAGTTACCACTAATATAAAATTTTGAAACTATTTGACTTCATTCAGGTACCATATATATACTCATGTCCTTCCTACCTTGGTTACTCTTGAGTCTGACAAAGAAGGATGATGTGCTTGCTCTGAAAGAGATTGGAGTGTAAATACAAGAAATTTGTATATATATATAATTTCTTCAATGGTCTACCATATACATTGTTGCTGATGCTTTGTGAAATAGGGATGTCTGTGAAACATTCAAAATACGACCCAGATATCTTGATTAACATTCAAAATAGTTAAAGTGATTGAGTTTTGTCTCTAATAGGTTTCCTTTTTTTATTATTGATCGAATTTATGATATTTTAACTTTTTCTTGGACAGATGGATGTTGTGTAGTGGCAGCTATTTTGTCTTGCAGTTTTGTTCATCTAAATTTCAGCTATACATTCTAAGAGATATTGGAACAATTCAATTCAAAGTCAAAATTGATATTAAGGGCATTTATAACTGCTTTTGTCAATTACATGATTGTATTTTTCAGGATTTTATTTTTAAATGTAAACATATAACCTTGATTGTAATCCACATGTTCAGGCTTAAAATAGTATACATTGATTTTCTCTTGCTGAAGACAAGAATATTTCTATATTTCTTTTCTTATGCAGAATATATCAATTCATACTTACAACATTAATTTGTTGAAAGAAAAGAATGAGCATGTAATAAGGATTGAAACATTATTTTCAATATCAATTTCATACCTTACTTCTTCATAGCATTCACTTTTATTTGTTTTATATATTCCTTCTTGTTTTTATACTTTTTTTTAAGGGAGACAAACCAGTCTTTCTGAACAAAAATATTTCCATAAATCTCTTTCTTACAGATTCTAACTCATAACATTTATTTAAAGAAAAGAATGATCTTGTAACAAGGATGGAACCAAGCAACCTTGAGAGCAAAGGCAAATTAAGGATGGAATAATTCATAATTTCAACATCAATTACATACCTTCTCATTCAAATTTTCTTTTCTTTTTATGCTGTTACCATTTCACAACACACAACCAACTCGAAGATGCATTACATACTTCCTTCTTTACTCCATTGGACAGAGTTAATCCTCGGATGGAAAGAATGGCATAAAAAGAAGAAAGAAATTTATTATGAAATAGGAAAAGAGAAAGGTTGCAGCATAAAGCAAAGAAAAGCAAATGGTATGAAGAAGGAAGGTCTATATTACATAATGCATCTTGGAAATGAATGATTCCATCCTTCGCCTTCCCTCCCAAGACTGCTTTTCTTTTATAACATGCTACTGTGTTATATGAATCTCTCATGTATTCAAATTCAAATGCAGATATATTATATAGTTAAATTATGTAGAAATATTCTTGTCCTCAAGAAGAGCAAATCAATATGTACAGAAGCAAATCTATTACACACAATCTCGTACATATTGATAGACAGCATCCAATAAACTTGAAACATTGTTGATGGAACCAAGCAGCCTGGACATGCTATAGCTTTTGACGCATTGACATGTTATAAAAGTAAAGAATGATGTTGTAACAAGGATGGAACCAAGCAGCCTTGGCAGCAAAGGCAGAGGATGGAATCATTCAAAAAATTTCAGGATGAATTACATGCTTTCCTTCTTCATATAAATCACATTTCTTTGCTCAAACTTTTCTCTTTTCTTATTCTGTGTTCGTCCTCCTAAATACCCTTGCTTGAAATCATATATACCTTCCTTCTTCACTCAAAGATGCATTACATGCGTTCCTTCTTCACACCATTTAATTCTTTGCTTTATGCTGCAACCTTTCTCTTTTCTTATTTCATATAAATATTCCTTCTTCTTTTTGTGCTTTTCTTTCTTTACTTTTATCATTCATGACGCAAACAATATATTATCAAATTAGTTTGACACAAGAGTTAAAAATGAAGTAGATCTTAAATATATATCTTGCTACACTTATATGATTTTATACGTAAAATTTGATTGTTGCTTTTACACCCAGCTGATTGTATTCTTCATGCTCAATATAGATATTCATTTTCTCTTTCCGAAAACATTTCTTATAGAATATATCTACATTTGAGTTTGAATAAATTAATTGTAGATTCTAACACATTAGCATGTTATAAAAGTAAAGAAAGAAATATATTGTAATTAATAAGGATGAAACCAAGCAGGCTTGACAGCAAAGGCAGAAGATGAATTACATGCTTTCCTTCTTCAGATAAATCGCTTTTCTTTGCTCAAACTTTTCTCTTTTCTTATTCATTTATATACTCCTCCTCCTTTTAATTTGTGCTTTTCTTATTCTTATCATTTCTCAAATTGCATTCGTCCTCTTTGTTACAAACTAGCTCACAAAATCCCTCCTAAATACCTTTGCTTATATTTTATCCTTCTTTCACCTTCAATCACTCAAATAGAATTCTCTCTTTCACCTTGTTTGAAATCATTTCACTTCTTTATCGTTTGTTCTTATCATTTCACAACATTCAATTATTCATTCTTTTAATTAATTTCTTCATCCGATTGTGTTTGTGTCCTCCTCTTTGTTGCAAACTAAGCCACTAAATTTCTCCTAAACCTTTCCTTCAAATCCTTTCTTTTGTCCTTCTCTTTCACCTTCAAAGAGTACTCAATAGAAAAAGAAAAAAAAAAAAAAAAGCCATGGAAATTCTTTCTTCAATTACTGTGGAGGTCGGAAAGTGCTGTTTCGCAGCCGCTGGCAATCAACTTGGTTACTTGTTTTATTACAAAGACAACATTGAAAACTTGAAAAAGAAAGCTAAGAAGCTGGAAGATAGCAGAGACAAGGTGAAAATGAAAATAGAATCTGCTAAAAGCAATGGAGAAAACATTTTTCCTGATGTTCAAAGCTGGATAGCAGAAGCTGAGAGTATTTCTGCAAAAGCTGAAAAGTTTTTTGAAGATGAAGTCAAAGCCAACAACAGGTGCCTCAAAGGGTGGTGCATTAATCTCAAACAACGTTATCAATTCAGTAAGGAGGCAAAGAAGCATACTCTGGTGATTTCTGATTACCTCCAGGAAGTGGGAAAATTTGAGAGCGTGTCTTGTCCTGCTCCTCCATCTGGAATTATATCGTCATCTAAAGTATTTTATTCTGGCCCTTTTGAATCTAGAAATTCAATCAAGAGGAAAGTTATGAAGGCGTTAATTGATGATCATAATGTCAACATAATTGGAATATGTGGAATGGGGGGTGTGGGTAAAACCACGCTAGTTAAAGAAATCAGCCAACATGTAAAAGAAGCTAAGATGTATGATGTTGTTGTGATGGCGGTTGTCTCTCAAGCCCCTAGTATTATGAAGATTCAAAGTGATATTGCTGACATGTTAGGTGTAACAAACTTGCCGGCTAGTTCTGAAATAGCAAGAGCAAGTTTCCTATGTGATAGAATCAAGGAGAATGAGCGGATCCTCATTATTTTAGATGACGTTTGGGAAAGAATCAAATTAGATGAGATTGGTATTCCTTTTGGGAGTGACAATAGAGGTCGTAAAATTTTAATCACCTCTCGAAGCAAAACCTGTATGTAATCAAATGGAGTGTCAGGAGATATTTACAGTTGAAACTTTTATCAAAACAAGAATCTTGGGACACTTTTCAGCAAGATTGTCGGCTCAGATGTCGAAACTTCTGACATAAGCTCTTTTGCAAAGAGATAGCTGCTAAATGTGGTGGCTTGCCCCTTGCAATTGTGATAATAGCAGGAGCTTTAAAGGGCAAGAACAAGCATGTGTGGAGAAACGCGGCACGACAACTTCAAAAGTCCAACCCCTCTGACATCCCAGGAGTGAAGGGGATCTTATTTTCATCTTTGGAGCTGAGCTTGAATTATCTAGAAAAAGTGGAGTCAAAATCACTTTTCTTATTTTGTAGCTTATTTCCAGAGGATTACGAAATTCCAATTGAAGTTTTAGTGAGATACGCGATTGGTCAGAGGTGGTTTAAAGATGTTGATGAGACAATAGAAGATGTCAGAGATAGAGTTCATGCTATTGTAAGTACCATCACTTCTTCCTTTCTCTTAATTGATGATGATGATGATGATGGTGAAAAGTATGTTAAAATGCATGATGTAGTGCGTGATTTCGCATTAAACATAGCTCCTAAATACAACCACCAATTCTTGGTAAAAGCTGGCATTGGTCTACGAGAGTGGACAAACATAGATACATTTGAAGATTTCACATGTATCTCATTGATGTCAAATAATAAAATGGAGCTACCTAATGAGTTGAAATGCCCAAAGTTGCAGGTTTTGATGTTGCAAGGCAAGTTTGAGATTTTTTTTCCTAAGAATTTCTTTCAAGGAATGAAAAATCTTAATGTTTTAAACTTGAGTGGATTCACGCTCTTGTCGTTGCCTGATTCACTTTCATTTCTTTCAAATCTTAAAACATTGTATATTAGGGGTGATTGCAAGTTGGGTGACCTATCAATGATTGGAGGTCTAAGTAAACTAGAGATTCTTAGCCTTTCCGAATCTTCTATTCAAGAGATCCCCGTATCCTTTAACCAATTAAGTAATCTTAGGTTATTAGATTTGAATGATTGTTGGAAGTTAACGCTAATATCTCATAGTGTTATAGTCTCTCTTAAAAAGTTAGAGGAGTTGTACATTAATAGATTTTGGAAATGGGAATCTGAAAGTGAAAATTTGAAAAACAATGTCAATCTTGTTGAGTTAGAAGCCTTGTCCCGATTGACTCATTTAGAGATTTCTATTTCAAACCTTGACCTCTCACCAAAATTGTTGGTATTCCAAAATAACCTGTCCAAATTTAAATTAAGAATAGGTTATAGGGAATATATTGATTATTTGGGTAGCAATAGATACTCAAGAAATATGCATGTCTTAAAAACTAGCATTTCAAAAATACATGATTGGGTTAAAGGTTTGCTCAAAAGAACCGAGTGTCTATTTTTAGAGAAAATTGCTAATTTAGAGAGTATTAGCCATAACCTAGTTGAAGAAGGGTTCAATGAATTGAAGTATCTTTTTATCACATCATGTGATGGGATAAAGTACCTCCTAAATACATTAGAATGGAAACCAAACTCAACTTTCTACAATTTAGAGGAATTGGTTATCTGTGATAATTTCAACTTGGTGAATTTATGTCATGGACAACCTCCAACCCAAAACCTTTTAGGAGACCACACCATAACCTCCCCAAGTTTGGGAACCAACTCTATTTAAGAAATAAATGTCACCATAACCTCCCCAAGTTTGGGAAACCTAACTTCTATAGAAATAGGTTTATGTCCTAAATTAAAAAACCTCTTCACCCCTTCCATTGTCAAATGTCTGGTGAAGTTCAAAAGTCTTGAAATATGGTATTGCTCAACAATAGAAGAAATAAGTCACAAATGAGAAAGGAGAAAAAGAAGCATCAATAGAGAGGATAGTGTTTCCTAGTTTGTACTACTTGAACCTTTATTATTTGGACAACCTCACTTGTTTTAGCTCAGGATCATATACTATTGAATACCCAGCATTGGAGAGGCTAGAGATAAGGGGATGTGGAAAAATGAAGACCTTTGGTTATGGAGAGCAAGTGACACCCAAGCTTAACAAAGTGCTTATAGGAGGGAGGGCCGGGTATGGAAGAACGTTGGAATGGACAACCTTGAATGCCTACAGTTGCAAGAGTAGTTCAATGAACAGGTATGTAGTTAATGATGAAAGAGCTACATTACATGTTGTAATTAATATTGTAAAGTTTTACCATTTTGCATTGATGATCTTCTCATTGATGCACTTTATTTGAATTAAATGTATATAAATATGACATTCAATTCAATAGAGTAACAGTATATATTAATACAAATTGATTTGTGTTTAGATTAAAAGGAAGGAATGAGGTTTGGATAATGGTGACCAAGTTGAGAAAGTGATGTGCTAACAAAGGTAAAGTGTTTTAAGATTTGAGATTGAATGAATAACTTTATCAACATTCATGCCTAGCTAGTTGCCAACAGTTTCCCAACCCAATACACTTTTTATATGCAATGTGTTATGTATATCATATCAATTATACAGAAAATTGTATATAAAATCTAATGATTATTTTTAACATAAAGTCCAAATCAGGTAACAAAGTTATTTATTTATATAAATGAATATGCCTCCACTGATAAATTGATTTGTTTTTTTATTTACTATATTATATGAGGGCCCCACGTGTCTCCTTTCCCAACTTTTTCAGTCTGATTTTACCTGCATTTCAACTTTTTCATTAAATTTTAAGGATATTTTAGTAATTAAAATTATATACTCAACTTGATAATATTCACATAAAAAAAAAATTATATATTTTAAATAATAAATCTCATTATATTAACTGTATGATAATTTTTCATATTCTATATTTGAAATTATACATTTTAAATAATAAATTTATAGAGGTGTCCATACAGTGAAAATGACATTAATCATTGTTTATCATATATTATTTATTCAGTATTATTGATCAAAACAAGAAATTGTGATAATTTATTTTGCTCTACTGTTTGTATGATTGTATATATATTCAATCTTGCATGGATACTGTTTTTATTTTTTATTTTTTTAAAAACAAAGTTAATATTTAATTATCAATTAAAATATTCACACAAAAAGTTAGTTTATACCTTATATTAGATTTTAGGGTATTTTAGTAATTATCATTTATTTAATTAATTTTTTATTTGCAAATCCTTCCTAAAGTACATAATCACTTTAAAAAATATTTTTACTAAAACAAGTTAATCTTGTAAAATTCTGGGAATTGAAATTAGAATCTCTTAAATTAAAAAAAGAATTTTATTTTTTTCATTTTTTTAAATTTCTAAGTGATAGATTGACATTTATTGGACACTCCATAAAATCTAAATCATTAATTTCTTTCTCGAAAAATAAAAAATAGCACTTTAAAATTGATAGGACTAAAAAATATATATATATTAAGGAACCCATATAAGTTTAATTTCTTTAGGTTTAAATTTAAAATACAAAAATTATATATAAAGTACTTGAAAACCCGAAAAATGAAAACCATCTTCTCTATGTTTGTCTAAAATAGAAAAACAAAAAATATAATATTTAATACTAACACAATCGACAAAATTACTTTAAATCATCATTTATTTTGTTTGTCTTGAAAATATGTCTCAAATATGTTAATTTTATTGATTTTTATTTGTAATATTGTATTATAAACATAATTTAGAGTGAAAGTTTTTATTTTAAAAAAGAAAAGAGAAAAATAAAATTAAAAAACTGATAGAATAAATTTTATTACTCTCCAGTTCACGCGCCGCCTCTCTATCACCTCCTCCACGTGACACTATCACCACCAGAACCGTCAGAGTCGCCCTACTTCAAGCACTCGTCGGTGAGTTCTTGTTTCTTCTACTCCGGTTCACTAGATGACGACTCGCTCACTGACTCCGACGCTTACTCCGTGCCGATCCCGCTGGAGATTGTTAACTTCTGTGATGGAAGGATTGGCAGTGGTGAAGAGTCGATTCTTCCTGTTCAAACTCTGGTTTCGGTGCTGGATGCTTGTCATAATCTCTCCGGCTTCCCTTGGTAAAGCTTGCTCTTTCTAGCTTATTTTGTGTGTAAATGTGTTTCATGAAGTGGAAAATTGTCACAAAGCGCTATAAAATTGTAAACATTGGTATTCTTCTTTTGAATTCTTTTATATCTTCCTTTTCATGGTTAATGAAATTCACTCTTGAGATGTTCTGTTTTAATTAGTTGGTGTATAAGGACTTTTCAGGTGGGTAATTATTGCTACTTCGACTTGGGCATTCAGACTTTCGTTGCTTCCTCTTGTTATTTTGCAGCTTCTTAAGCTGCGAAAGATAGGAGAGTTATCTCTTAAATGTAAGTCTGCTTTTTCGTTTTACTTGCAATTTGTTTGTAGCTCTAGTTACTTCTGTTCTTTGGAGTTCTCGTCAGTACACATTCGCTAGAGAATAAAACTTGAAAACACAAATGCAGTAAGAGTAAATTCTGCTATATGCTAGTTTCTTTCTTGAAGGTGTGATATCATATAAGCAATAAGGTGGACCGAAGAGGATATCTAGATTAGGATTTGTAAAACCTTATATATTTGTGGAATTTTAAAGTTATGCTAGGATTACTGGCTTGTTAATAATTAATGAGAGGTTGTCAAGCTACATGAACTATTAAAAAATTAAGTTTAGTTGGCATTTTTTACCAACTTGAGTGTAGATTATGGTAGAATATTGTTGATTTTTTTTGTTTTTGCTTCACCTTGATGGGTATGTTGTGGTGTCCTTAAAGCCTGTATCTGATGTATAGACTCCTGTCCATGATTTGTTTTTTCAAAGGAGTTGGAGTAGGAGTAGGAGTAGAAGTAGGTTTTGGGGGTCAATACGTTAAGAGAGAAGGGAGGATTGATTTCTTCCTTGAATTGAAGGTTTCTTCCAAAAATTTGTGTATCTGATGCTCAATGTTGTATCGTTGTCTTTGATGCCATCAACGTTGGTAAGGGCATTTATGCACACAATGGTCTGTGTACCAGTACAAGTTTCTGTTTCTGTTGTGCATGTGTTTTTTTGCAAGACATTCCAAGTGAGGCTGCAGTACTTATTATCAATTGTTTGATATGTGGAGATATTTATTCTTCTTTTCCTTGCATAGAATTATGAAATTCAGACTTGCCTCGGAGGTTGAGAGTCGTATATGTAATTCTAGTCATTGTCCTCATTAACAGTTGGATACTAGATCTTTCTTCTGGAATTCTTGCAGGGTCAATTCTCCCTCCCCCTTTCATTGTTGTTCATATATTTAATTTGCAATAAATTTTTTTTTGACTCTCATATGCACTTCTCATAGTGCCTCCTCCATTGCCACCACCTCAGTCAGGAAGGAGTTTCATTGATCAAATTTCACCTTTTTCCGAGGGAAGCAAAAGCAAGGGGGTGCCCCTCATTTCTGTGGTTCCTTGCCTCCTTGTCCATCCAGGTGACACAGCTATATATATTGTGTAAATAACTTTACCTTTCTTCTCCCATCTCAAGCCAAGACACACAAACATAGAAAGAAATACACATCTTCTAACTGAAAGAAATAGATAGAGGTTGGGTTAGAGGATTTTGAGTTAGATTCAAAAGCCTGGAATCTGGAATCTATATAGAGAGCCAGTTATTTTTGTACTATTATTGTTTTCTTTACTTTTTTTTTCTTAATTCTTTTGGTATTTTGATGTATTTGTCTTCTGTCTTTTAGGCTGAAACTTTAAACAACAGTAGCCTAGTATATAGTTTGGTTGAATAAATTTTGTACGTATTTATTTTGTTGTGTTTTGTTCAATTGGTCCCATGTTTTCTCTTAGGTGTGACCAGAATTCGGAAAATTTCACTGGAGGGTCATCCAGGGTTTGATCGTGTAAGGCACTAACATGCTTAAATATTTGTATAGAATAATAAATATATATGTATTAATGCTTACTATAGTAATATCGTCTTTATGTATTCATAGATTAATATCGTTGAGGGTTACCAACCTTGTTATTACTTTCTTTTGGATTACAAATGACTTGATATGTTTCTGAACCATACAATTTGGCCATGCTTCTTGCAACATGCAGCATAAATTTTATAATGATGACATATGACAATTACACATCTTATTTCTATAGTTTTTGTTGGTTCTCATCTTATTAGTTTTATACTGAATGAAACAGTTTACAATTCTTAATTTGGTTGCCAAGATCTCTGTTTTATCTTTAATATTCTCATCAATGAAACTCTTTTTGCTTTTCGTTCCCCTGCATATGTCTCATATTTTTTTTTGAATGTGATGTTATTTTGCCATAGGAGCATAGAATGTATGATGCTCTGTCCATGGAATTTATTGCAGGGTGGGACTTTGTGGTTCCAGAACTTGACTGAATTCCCTCATGGTCTTTTAGGCCCCATCTTTCCAATAGTGATAGCTGCTCTCCACTCCTCTAATGTTGAGGTATTTGACTCTATCAATGATTAAAGTTTTCAAACCAGCTTGTCTGTTATTATGTTCCTTCATCTTTCTGGGTATAGTTGTGATGTAGAACATCCCTCAATCCTTATCAAGATGAGTCCCCTCTTGTTTTTTTTTTTTTTTTTCAAGAAGAAGAAGAAGAAGAAGAGTGGGGGGTGGTTTGGTGTGTGGGGTGGTCTTGGGGGAAGAGAATTGTGAATTAATATTAACATATTATGAGAAGTTATTGCTGGTCATCTTATTACTTGTTTGATATATTTTCCAGATTTCTTTTAGTAAATCTTCACTTGGAAAACAAGAAGGCACGCATGGCTTATCAGCAAAAATGAGTTGTGAACAGTTTTGTTTAGGTTTGCTTACTGCTATATTATTACATTCTAAATTTTTTACTGTCCATATTTTATGTTCACGTCAATTGTGAGAATAAGAATGGCATATAATTTCCCCTGTAATATTTATACCATATTTAGTACAAATTATTTATCTTTCTTATTGCAGTATTACAAGAGATATTTGGATGTCTGGACGCTACCTTTATTTTTTATTGGCTATTGTATTCCTTAGGTAAAATATTCTACCTTCATTTCTACTTTGAAATTATGTTCCATGATTTTAAGTCAGATTTCCCTTTTCGCTGAGCTTCTTGGATATTTTTATTGTTTATTGAGATTCACAGTGAAATTTGTTTTTGTTCTTGTATTTGTCCACAGTTTATTGAGTAATCATTAATCTCAGAATTTAAGCTCATAGGATAGATTCCTAATTGCATAACTGATTTAGGGACCATTCAAACTAAGTGGTTCATATATGTTACCTCATCCTCGGTTAATGGGCAAAAGTTGATACATAAATACAGATAATGCTAATGGCCAATTGGATTGTGAAAACACTGCTATCTATTTCATTTTAATTTCTTTTTCTATGCTGGTCTTTACCCTTATCAGAAAGTTTTGTATTTGATAGGGAAGTTCCCCTGACATTGTGCTGGGTATACTCACCAATTTATTTGCCTTGATTTGCTGGGTCGTCTTATTGGGTTACTAATAGCACATTTAGTATGATTTAGGTAGTTATTGCAATTTTCTTTTTTGGAAAGAATTCGTTCCTATGTGTGATATGTTTTAGTTGGTCTAGTGTGTGAATTCATAATCAACTTTGCAACAATTATCCCTCAAATATCCTGCTGTTCATGCAAAGTTGGGGTTACCTGACAAGGATGCTCCATCAGCACTGGAAAAATCTGAAGAAATTGATAATCCTGAAAAACAATTGGATTCCCCTGCAAAGCAACGCAAAATATCTGTCAAGTACCTAACCCTAGAGAAACTGGTAGCTGTAAGTGACTAACCTCAGAACCTCACCTACAATTTGAATGTTAAGGATTGTGTTGCATGTTGTCTTACATCTTTGTTGTTTGGATTCTGGACAGCTTTCAGTCAAACACTTGTCAAAAGGACAGAAAGAAAGAGCATTTTCTTTTTTGCAGTAACTTTCTCTTCTTATGCCTCCTTTCCTTCCCTCTGCCTCCTGTAGTTTTTTTGTTATTAAAACATCGAATAATAGTTGTTGCACTAAGTGGTTAATGTTTGATGACAGACTGGTGCTTGATGAGGATCCTGATTACATAAATGCTTTGATAGTTATGGGGCAGACTCAACTGCAGAAAGGACTGCTAGCGGAGGCTATTGAATAGTTGGAGCATGCTATCTCCAAGGTTCGTCTAGTTTAATTTAGTTATCTTATGTTTTTTCACAATCAGATGTTTAGTATATAAAGTAGGATTTATATAGGCGGGAAGCATGCTTTATACATGATTTTTGGTAATTACAGAATTTTAAATAGAAGTGTTTTATTATGTTGGAAAGAGCATAAAAGACAGGTAATTTTGAAAGTATTTTTTCTTGCTTATATCAACATTTCTGGTATGTCGTTAACTAAAAGCTGTTTCTTTGACATCCCATCAGCTCTTCATCTCTGCCAATCCCACAGAAGTTGAAAATATTGATCTCCTAATTGTTGCTTCTCAGCGGGCTGGTGTTGCCTATATAAGACAGGTAAAATTCAGTGATGCTTTTCTGAAATAAAAGGCTATGAGCATAACATGTTATTCTCAAAACTATGCTACGATTTGAGTTCAATTTTAGGACCCAGCCATGGGCCCCTTGTAAACTTTTCGAGCTGGGTGGGCAGGCTTAAATATATAATTACTAGATGAAAAAAGGCATTCATTTTCTTTTGTTTGTTTCACTTTCTTCTGTATGTTACAGGGGAAAATGGCTGAAGGAATTGTACACTTGGAAAGAATTGCAAATTTGGAAGAGCCAGAGGAAAAAAGTTCCAAAGCCCATTATTATGATGGATTGGTATTACTTTCAAGGTATGAATTTACACAATCATTTCTCAAGTATTTTTACTTACAACCTGATAATCGCTTGTCTCGGAATTGATCAATATCGTCATTACAATTTTGGTCTGTTGTTTGGGCACTAACTACTGTGTTTTTCAGCTTTGTATAATGTAGGTCGCAAGGCTGAAGCTGTAAAGCATCTGCGTTTAGCTGCTGCATATAATCCCGAGTATAATGAACTACTGCAACAATGCGAAAATGACGACAATGATTTTACAAGTGATCTTAGCAGCAGCAGGAGAGCAGATTACTAATTTATTTGTAAAGTGTACAAGACGATGTTGTAAACTCATCTGCTCGAGGCCACCTACACAACATATTCATATCCCATAAGTTTCCAGACTATCAAGATTATTGAGTCTGGCAATAATTTCCAGTCTTGGTCGATGAACTCGTGATAAGCATTTCGGCGAAGTTTTGCTATAAGAAGAGAATGTTAATTAAATTATTTCATTCCTTGGTTTGTTTATTGAATTGTATTATACATTGAAATAAGTTATAACTTGTGCTTTGTATAACAATAATAATTTAGAATTGGGACATTATGTCTTGTAATAAACTCCCTTCAATGTCATTGATTTCCCCTTGAGCTTTTGCTTAATTTTGATTATTTCCCCAAACATTTTACTTTAAATTATTATTGACCTTTATCACTTCTCAGATTTTGCTAAGGTATTGGTAACCACTGTTCATGTTAGGTTTGGCAAAAATACTAGACGGGATCGGTTGCTTGGGAAAATCCAGTTTCATTGGACAAGGTATCCTCGGAAAATTTGAGAGTTGTTGGGAAAAGATGCCACCCTAGAAGGCTAGAACCGAAGGCAAGGATTAGAGTCGAAGTTGAGCTACAAATGTACGTGTTTCAAATCAAGATTAGAGGTAAGGTTCTCGACCTCGACCCTTGAAATTTGTCAAGCTTATCTTATACAAGGATAATAGTAAGAAAAGCCACAAGTGAGATAAATAGTCTTAAGATTCGAACTTAGGAGTCAATAAAATGAACAAACCTCCTTAATCAATCTCTTTAAAATTAAAAAAATTCATATCAAATGTCTAATTTTGCTAATCAGGAAGTCACTCTTTCACTTTTATTTTGAGCGTGAATAAGAACCAAACTAGAAACTCTTTTGTTATAATATAAACTTGTTAATGTAAATGGTGGGCATCCACCAAACTTGTCACGTACCTTAGACTATAACACATGGCCCTTGTTATGATACTCAAATGACGGATACATTTACGCATGTCAAAGTTTTATTTGTTCTAAGTGGGCGGCTGGCTATATAACTAACCCCCACTATCTCCTGTAAACACACACAAGCACAGTTGTTTAATAAAAGTTTTTCATTTCGGCTCTCTTTATTTTACTCTTTTATTTTCGGTCCCTCTTACTTCTTAGTTTATTTTATTACAATTAACCACTAAAATTATAATACGTTATTAGCACAAGGAACTCAATAAGTTTAACGGTTTTATTCATTCATTTTATAATACAATGGTATTTTGAAAAATAAATTTGGGTGAGAAAATAGTATTTTAAAACTTTTTGGGTGAGAAAAAGTCTTTATTTTTCTTAATATGATTTTGTGTAAAAAACAGAACTAGCAACTTTCTGTCTATCAAGAAGGAAGTGCAAGAGTAAAAACGAAAATGTTGCTAGCATTCATCACCTGGGCTATTTCGAGCCGAGTCGAGCCGAGTTTTTCTCTTAACAAGCTCAGCTGTTGTAAGGGGGAATGGATTTTGAGCCAGCTCGCGAGCCACCAAAAAAAATGCAGTTTTTTTTATAAATTTAGAGCAGATAGTCATTGGCTGGTTCTAGAGGTCCTCACTGGGCAGCAAATATTTTTCGGGGACCTGAGTTATCAATTCAGTTATCAAATATTTTGCATAATGCATTGATGGTATATTTGATAACTGAATTGGTGGTCGGAATTAAACAGAGTATAAAAACCAAGATGAATGGGGTCTTTCGTTTGAATGTATTAAATTAATCAAACTAAAACCAAGATAACATTCATATCTGTGACCAAAATAACACACATAAATAAATACCTCTACAAGCTGACACCTTCAACAAGACAACAACCTTGACATTGACTGCGACAACGAGATTTGAAGGGTTATCAGCTGCGACAAGCCGAAAACACGACGGACGACGACGAAGCAGATGGGTTTGAGTCGTTTGACAACGAGATTTGAAGGAGACCCCACGCAGCAAACGACGCCGAAGCAGATGGGTTTAGGTCGTTTAACGACCAGATTTGAAGGAGACCCCATGAAGCAGACAATGGCGAAGCAGATGGGTTTGAGTCGTTTGACGGCGAGATTTGAAGGAGACCCCACAAAGCAGACGACGACGAGGAAAGAAACTGGAGGCGGCTTACACTTGCCTAAAATTGTTGACTCCTTTTGGGTTTACGACAAACAATGGTGGAGTCGTGTTCTTACGGCTTAAAAATCGGGGGGATTTTTTTCATTTTTTAAAACATTTTCCTCTTGAATTTTTTTTTTTAATCCCCCTTACTTTAAAAACCTTAAATCGCCCTTACGAGTTTGAGCCTGATTCGGCTCGCGACCTATCGAGCTGAGCCGAGTCAGGATCGAACTCGGCTCGTAACCTCTCACAAACTGAGTTAAACTGGCTCGAATTCAACCAAGTTGAATCGTTAACGAGCCAAGCCGAGCCAACTCGCAAGCGGCTCGGTTCATTGAACTATCCTATGAATCATCACATAATACAATACAACTTATACATACAACTATACAAGGAACGTGATGGATAGTTTCCAGACTAGGGAGATATTTTTAGAATTCTAATAAAAGTAAGGGTAGGTCAAAAATTAAACCTAGAAATTAAACAAAACAACAGGGACTAAAATGATAATACAACTTCATTTTCCCGGGAACCAAACAAAACAAACCCAACCCACCACACAATTCGAAACTACTGTCTGAATGGCAGCACTGTCTATGAGAGTACCTACCACACTGAGTTCAACAACAGCAATCCCTCTAAAACCTTCCTCTAGAAAACCCATAAGAATTTCTTTAAATCCCAGCTTTAAAAACATTACAAAAGGGCCCCTCATGGCCTCCTTGAGTGGACAAACTCAACAGAGAAAGCTCCCCATACTGCTCTTTGACATCATGGACACAATCGTTCGCGACCCTTTTTACCAGGATGTCCCTGCCTTCTTTGGGTACTCGCTCTTTTGCTTTATTTGTTTATGTTCTTGTTAGAAATTGGGACGCCAAAGTCAAAGCCCTTTGAAGGAAAAAAAAAAAACTTTTACGTAAGCAATGAAAATGAATTAGTGTGAGCAGAATTAGATTATTTGTGAAGAATTCTGATCAAATAAAGGATAAAGAGAGATAGTGGGGTTGTTTTGCTGGTGGGTTATTTCAATAATGCTGATACAGTATCATGTCGAAGAAGTTAATACTTAAGACCATTGAATGAGGATGAAATATTCTCAGTTTTCATGCTACTTTTCAATGTTGATGTGATTATAATCTAAGAAAGGGAAAGCTTCGTGAAGAGTAGATTGTTTGGTTTAGAGAATAGGTGGAGACTTTGTTTTTAATGGTAGTTTCTGATAATCTTTTAAAACTTAGAGAAATAAATGTTTCTTTAAATATCATGGTTATTTCTATAATGTTGGTATTGTATTGTATTGGAGAAGTTAACATATTCAATGAGCATGAATATTATTTTGGTTAACGGTTGATTTTGATGCGATAATTTAAAATATAACCATACCATCTCTGATTATACAATTGAGAATCGTGTAATTTAATTGTTGCTGATATTATAACATAAAAAAGAAAAGCTTCTTGAGTTGTAGTGTGTTTGTGTTTGCGGTTTTAGTTATGATAAATTTTATAGAACTTAGAGTTTAAATGTTTTTGGGAATTTTTAGGGGAGGTTTATGATGATTTTGCAACTTCAGAAAGGTTCTTGATGAAATGGTGGCATCTTTCTGCACTTCTCTTACTTTAAGATGATCAAAATGACTGTTGAGCTTAGTTAACGCCTAGAAGTAAATGCTTCCAATCCGTAGAAACTCATAAAAATATCATTAATCATCTTGAGTTAGGGTCTATAAAGGTAATAGACGACCGCATCTAATGCATTGATGCATCTTGTTTTGTGTGAGATGTTGTGCTTATTCACCAAGAGACTTGTTAAGGACACGTGCTAACATGGTGATGAAGATAACTGTTGTTGATGCCTTATTGGCCATTGCTTTGCCTATTTGTGTTATGATTGCTGAGCTTGCATAAATATTAGAATTTATTTTTTTATTTACAAGGTACAGTTTTTTTACTTTTTGGAAACAAATGATATATGAATCTCAGGAAAATACATTAGGTTGGAAGTTTTCAGAAACAGTATTTGGATACTCAGCATGCCTTTCTCTTTATCTTTCCAGTTATTTCCTTATATTAAGATTGCAATAATCAAAATGAGAATTTATGCTCAGAATGCCTATGAAGGAACTAATAGAATGCAAGCACCCAACTGCATGGCTAGAATTCGAAAAGGGGCTGATTGATGAGGTATGTGCGACACTTATGTCCAAATATTATCTTTCATTCAGTTGAAAGAACTCATTTTTCAGTTAAATTAATTTGAGGCATCATTTGTAGTATTGAATGATTAAATTTGTATAGTATAGAATGCTGAGTGATCAATTTTATTATGTAATTAGGTCAATTCATGTTTGAAATTTGAAAAGTCATTAAAGGATTTTATATCCTTGTATATATTTTGATTGCATAATGGTTATGTTATTGTTTTCTTTTTGTGTTTGTGTGTCTTTTTTTATATTTCGAAGTCTGGGATTGCATTGAGACACAAGTTGGATTTTGGAATTTAAACTTGCTGATCAATAATCACTATTTCCGGATTGTTTAACTTGTCGGAAATGTGGAGTGGTCTCTCCTCCCAAAAGTTGAGGATATCTTGCAAAGTAATGCCCCTGTTTTATTGGCAATTTCTCTTATACTCTTCATCATGTAAATTTGATAGATTTTAGCCTGAATAACTCCCTTCTGCTATAAAATCCACTCTATTGCTTTCTTAAATTTACATCAATTGATCATCTAAATGAGCTGTTCTTTGCTTTTGGTCCCTATCAAATGTCCTATACTAATGTGTTTTGTCTTATTTTAGATGGAGTTAGCCAGAAAATTCTTTAAAGACGGAAGGCCTTTCGATTTGGAAGGTTGGTAGTTTTCTCTTTTTATGAGCTTTGACAATCTAGTGCCTGCCATGTTAGAGCAGAGAGCATGTTCTGGGTTTTGCCTGAAAATTGTTTTGAACTTTAGAACAAGAAATCATATGAAATGTATTTTTTTTATAACCGAGTTTTGTTTCAGTAACAATGCAACTTATATTTGTTATTTTCTTTTCTTACATGTTGGTAACTGCATTATTTGTTTAGATTCTTTTTCAAAACAAGTGTTGGTTACATACGTGAGCCAAGCAAATATGAATAATTGATAATAAATTGTTAATTAACTTTTTATCCAACTAAAATCTAAGTCTTATTCAATAGCAATTTTTGTACTGGTTAGTGGTCTGTACCTTATCATTTTGTTTGTAATTTTCTTTATGTCATGAATCACTTTAGCCTGTCTTTCTTATCCTTTCCACCAATTAATCAAATTACAAAGTGAAACACTGTATTTTATTGTAATATTTTGAGAATCAATTGCAGATATACTGATTTATCTTTATTTCTGAATGACTATTCCTTGGATATGCTGATATGCTCTATGTTCTCTTTCTTTTATGGATCTATCCCTCCTTATTTGTAAAATACTAATTTTAACTAAAAAATCTCTGCAGGACTTAAAAATTGTATGAGAAGAGGATATTATTACATAGAAGGTGTTGAAGAATTGCTTTTTGATTTAAAACAAAACAACTATGAGATGCATGCTTTCACTAATTATCCTATCTGGTAAGGTGAACTTGGTTTTTACTTTTGGAGGGTCTTTTGACCAACCTAAGCACAGAAAGAAGAAATTTATGCACGAACTTCTTTCTTTTAACAAATATGGTAATACATAATAGCCGTTGCTTAAAATTTCTGTTCACACTGAAGTTAGTGGAAAGAGTGAGTATCCCACACATGCTGTATATATTCTGCAGAGAGTGCCCATCTAATTGGTTTAAAGACTTTTTATGAATGTAAAACATTTCCTCTATGTATAGCATAAATACCTTTCATATCCATTAGCAAATCCTCATTCCATACAAAGAATAAGCAATTTCTTCTTTGTCCTCTAAATCAGCTCTGCATCCTGCAAGATGTATCAATTTTTATTTTTATTGTTTTTATATGTCTATAAGGTACATGAGAGCTAAAACCTCCCAAATTGGAAGTGATGAAAACATTTTATCAAAATGGTGGCCAGTGAGATGGAGGAATCTCCAGCTCGCTAGTGCACACCACCTGCTTCACCAAACCGACTAGTTGCCTTTAAATTTATAGAGTACACGATACACTTAAAGACACTTATGTTTGTTTATTATAGTTGAAACTATATTTAGTATTGTTGAGTTTTAATTTCTCTCAATGGTAATCTGAAAGCAAATTCAAATCCAAAGCGTCAGTTTCATCAGTAAAACTATCAGCTCCAAAATTTCAATGTTGCATCTTCAGTTTTTTCAAAGGCAGTTCCTTTGACAGTGGATGGCTCATCATTTTCTTGAAAATGTGTTTTGTAGGTACAGAATAATTGAGGACAAATTAAAGATCTCAACTTACTTATCATGGACATTTTGTTCCTGTGCCATAGGTATGTTCACTAGTTTGAAGTTGCTTGATACTATGAACTCGCTTTCTTACCCCAAACATATTAAATTGGATGTATATGTGTGTGTTTCAGTATGTGCTGGTGACACCAAAATTTAATCTGTTTTCTTTGGTCAGAATATTATCCTTGCCTTGCCTTCTTTTTATAGATTTTCAAGTATTCATGTATAGATTGACATTTGTTCTATTAGGAATAAATTTAATCTACCTAGTATTTTGTAATATATATTGGAAATAAGATCATAACTTCAAGATATGAATCAGCTATCAGTATCTATGTTTTTTTTTTCTCCGTCATTTGAGTATAAAGAGGTTTGCGGGAAATCTGTTCAGTTTAATACATGTGTAGTATACTTATCTTTTTGCTAGTACTGGTTTTCGTAGATTTTAGCTTTTCCACATAAATATTATTGTGATCATAAAAGCAATGTTGTGTCACAGCTTGTGAGAATGAATTTAGGCTTGAGAGTTGTTGTGATCCATAATTTGCAGGGCAGTTAAGCCATGTAAGTTCAACCACAGTCATTCACTGTTTGGGATAAATTATTATGTCATATACCTGAGAGACATATGGCATGTTTTGGTGAAATGGAGCTTGTTCTGAGCTATCAAACCGTGACTGAAGATGTTAAAGGTTTCTGTCTCAAATTATACTACAATAGTTCAGCGAGCCATCCAGCACTTTCAAACTAGAGGGTAGCCAGTGATTTTTTGTTGATCTTTTATTTCGAGATTAGATCAGTGGTGCAAAGTATCCTGTATTATTAGCATGATTTTCTCCTATTTTAGCTAACAAGTTAATGTTCCTTTTGAATGCCATCTGACTGTTTTAGAGAGTCTTCTACTGCAAAACAACGATTGTTCCTGTATCTGTTGTGGACATTAGCACAGCCTGGTCCATCTGGACAGTGATACGTTTTTCGCCTTCTTTCAGGAAAGAGGAAACCTGATCCTGATTTTTACTTGGAAGTCGTGAGACATCTGAAGGTTGATTCAGGAGATTGTATTTTCATTGATGACAGGTATCCTTCTAATTTCTATATATATTAAACTATTACTCTTATAGAATCTTGATTTCTTGTATGAATCGCTTTACATGTCTTCTATTCTCGTTGCCGCTAGATTTAGTCTGCCAAAAGTAGGGGCCAAAATTGCTACTTCTTGACATGTTAGTTGGATTTGTATCATTTCAAAACTTCAGTTTTTGTAAAGTATCTGTCAAAATGATCTGCACAATTCATCTTTATTGCTAGTAATCTGACTTTTAGAAGACATCAATGTTACTATTTTCTGTATTTAATAGGTATCTCTTGAAAGTTGACTAGCATTGCCTACTGAATTGGCTTAACATGTTTTCATAGAAAGAGATTGGGTTTGTTTTAATGTCGTACATTTTGAGCTTCACTTCGCTCGCTAATTTATTGCCTTGGACTGACACCAGGTTAAAGAACGTGGAGGCTGCAACTGAAGTTGGCATAGTCGGTCTGCAGTTCAAGGGTGCCGATTTTCTGCGTCGTGATCTCTCCCAAATGGGAATCAACGTTTCAACAAACAAATTCCCCAAAAGTGAGAACCAATCCCAGATCACCAAAGAACAGAGACCGTAATTCTTGTGGATGGTTTTATCCTATGACTTTATGCCCTCCTTTTCATAATTGTTTCCTCTTTTTTTCTCAAATCGTAGTAAAATGCTATAAATTCATGAGTATTACAAACATTTTCTTTTCTTTTGGCCATATCTTCGAAAGATAAATGCCTTCGATTCATCTAAATTGTATGCATTCTATTAACTTCTTGATCAAATATCAATCCTTGCCGAAATTCTCCCAGCTTTTCATCAGCTTCTCCAACTTACATGAATTTGTTGAACTTTTCACGTAAAGTTTCTTGTGATTGTACACGAGGTCTTTAAACGAATCATCGTCAAACTGTGTATTTCAGTTCCGTTGTGTAGGATCTGAAAACAAACAAAACAGCACTATCCATGGAAAGAAATCCAGGAAACAGTTTCTGAAACTTGAAGAACTCTATAGTGTTCCCTTTTTCGTGTATTTTGCAGAATTTGGAAGGCTGAAGAGATCTGTTTAATCCCCGACGTTTTTGTTGCCGTTACAAGATTGGTAACGTTACTGGAACATGAAACTTATAATCACATAACTTTCAGTACTAAAATAAAGTGTTACAACTCATTTCATTGTAAATTATCATTTAATATAACAAGTTTGACGTTTTACGATTAAATACTTGAATAATATGTTACAGGTGTACGGTTTTATCAGTTGTATGTGTAAAAACATCTTTCCATCCGGTAAACCATTGTTTTAAAACCTGACCTGTTATAAGACTAGTAAGGTGATCGATTCTTAGGTCGATCACTATCAGCATCAGAAGTATTTTTTAAAAACTGTAAATTAGTCCCTTAAATTTTAATTTATTTTTAAAATGCGCAAAATAATTAATTAGAATCTAAATTTTTGAAATATTGTAAAAACACCCCTAAATAATTTCAATCAGTCCCTATAAATTTCAAATATAACAAAAACCCCTTGTAACATGAACTAGATCGGAGAGGTTACCCAATCCCGGTTTGACTAGCTGGTTCGTTTCGGGTTTTAAAACAGAGAATTAAACTCGTCAATCATTTTGTGTAGTACAATTTAACAAGTTATCCGGCATTGTCTAACGTATTAGATGATAGTATCTAGCGTATGACAATGTTTAACGAAATATTTGATATTAAATTTGTTTTTTTTTTAATCAAAGTGTTTGAACTAGTTTATATGCACCTTGACTAATTTTTTAGAAAGATTACCACAACAATCCACTGACCCCCAATTTAAACTTAATTCAAGAATGTTCAAATAGAGAATTAAACTTGAAACTGTACGTCTGTCTACCCTATCTCCAATTCGTTCTAACCATTTGAACTATCCATGGATTTGTTATAAATTACTATTTTCACTAAACCAGAACCAAATCAAACCAAATGTTTTTATTTAAAAAAAAAAAAAACTTGAACAACACGTGTGTATTAGAAATTCAGACCAAATTGAATAAGTTTAAATCTGTTATATTAGTTAATTTAAGGTCGCATATAATTAAAATTCTTTAATAAGAATAAATAAATTTTTTATTATAAATTTTGATAGTATTTCGGATTTTATTGAATTAAATTGCTAATTCAAACCAACTTTGAATTTTTACATAGAAAAATAATTATACAAATTAGTGAAATAATAAAATAAATATTTAAAAACATAAAGAAAATAGTGATTATGAGTATTTGAATATATAAAGACAAAGAATATACCTTGTAATAAAAAAAAAAAAGCAATAAAAATATAATTACAGGAACAAATACATATCATGTTCTTGCGGTTGTTTGTTGATCTACCTCTCTTTTTATCTCTCTTCTTCAACAATTCATGCTCCTTGCTTTAACTGTTCCTCCTACTTTTCCATTAAAATGAGCATGACTCAGTTCGCCATGGTAACTTTTCATCTTCTTTTTTCTCAATTTTGGTTACTGTTTTAACGTTCTCTGCCTTCAATTTATGTCTCTTTCAATTTATATACAAACCTAATGGATGATTTCTACGTTTGATTTTGACTGATGGGGTTTTTGAAAGTTGAAGTTTTTATTACAATTTGGTTTTTTAATTATTAATATAAAGTTGTTCCTTGTGAATTTAGTTAGAAACATAATTGATGATATGCCAACTGGGTATTTGGTATGATGGGGTTTGTTGAAATTGAATTTATCTTATAAAGTTGAGCTTTTAATTCTTAACATGAAAGTTGTTCCTAGTTACAGTTTGGAATAGCTGTTGTTTTAGGGCATATATCATGTCTATCAATTCATATACAGACATAAATGATGATATGTCAACTGAGTATTTTTGGTTTCTGTTGTTGATTTTGTGTGCCAGGGTTGTTGAAGTTGAATTTATTATCATTATAAAGTTCAGTTTTTCAATTCTTAGCTATTATTTTAAGGAAAATATTATGTTTATATCAATTCTAATGAAGATATAATGGATGATCAACGGGGTGTTTTAGTTTTTTAGTTTCTGTTGTTGAATTTGTATGGCGGGTTGTTGAATTTGAATTTGTAATAGTAAAGTTCAGTTTTTTAATTTATAACTTAAAGTTGTTACAGTTTAGTGCAGCAATTGTTTTAGGGAAAATATCATGTCTTTGTCAAGTCTTATACAAATAATAGTTGATGGTACTATGCCAACTGGGTATTTTTAGTTTCTACTGTTGAATTTTTATGGTGGGCTGCTGAAGTTGAATTTATCATTATAAAGTTAAGTTTTTTAATTCTTAGTATAAAGTTGATTTTAGTTTAGTTATTGTTTTAGGTAAAACTTTAATGGATTAAGTGTTTGTTAGGAAAACCCACTGGGATTGTTCCATTAATGGTGTTAATACTAATGATTAGGAAGTGTTTGATGGAGCATTTATGATTGGTTAAATCTTTTCTTCTTTTTTTAATATTAGGAAAGTGGGACTAGGGTTTTTGGTGTTCTGCTTTAGTAATTCAGTTTTAAGAAATGGCTGGAATTTTTGATGAAATTCCAAACAATTAGTTTTTTTTTTATTAGTGTATTAGGCCAACGTTAATGGAGTAAATGGTGTTTTTCATGTTCTTATGATTTGCCAAACTTTTGGTACTGATGCTAGGACTAGGGTTTTGCATGTTTTCTTTGATCAAATTTCAAACTAAATGGTTTTATTTGTTTTGTTTTCTTTTGTGTGTTTTATTTAAGTCAAATGTGAGAGGGGCCCATGATCTTTTCTACTCCATACATATTGATGATGAACTTGCAGGTGGAGGAGTTGGCTTTCCTCGTGAAGGACAATCTTCCATGTAAGCATCTTGTACTTTCGATGGAGGAGGCCTTGGTCAACTTCCTTCAGGATGATAACAGGTAAAAAAAAATGTGTTATATGAAGCTACTTTTCTTAAGGCTGTTAGCTTATGTGAATACTTTTCTAATAATATGTTTTGATTGCAGCACTGATGGGGTCCTTGAGTTGGAACCAATGAACTCCTACAGTCGTCTTCTCTTGCATAGATTGGCAGATATATTTGGGTAGTTCTTTTATTCCTTTTTTCCCCCTTCCCCTGCTTCATACCCTTAAATCCCCTAACCTTCCTTTTGAGTTCACTGGGTTTGAATCTGAAGACTAGTATCAGATTTTACACCCTTGGGGGTTTTTTAAACTTGTGAGAAATTATATCCCAAGTGGATAGCCTCATGGGAATATGGGCCCTCAGAGGACTACTGCAGGGCATTCCTTTAAATGCCTATTTGTTGCTAAATTGATCTCATTCTTTCATATATGCATTATGTTCTAAATTGAGAATTCATTTGATTACAGGATTACTTATTTTTTTTAAGCCTTTCATTGATATCATGAACTTTTTCTGATTATGTAGATTTGCCCATGAATCTGTCGGTGAAGGAGATGATCGACACTTGATTTTAGAGCGATGCCCTGAGACTTCAATGTATGTGAAGAAACATGATGCCATACCTAGGATTTGTTACATTATATATTCACTCTTGCATCTATCTCCTTATGTCTTGTCGTGTATTAAAGTTTGCTGGATAAATAATCCTGGGAGCACATATATAAAACATGTAATGAGGTGATGATGTGGATCATGTTGCCGCTTATTAGATCCTTAATCTTTCATCCTCAAATATGAAGCTTAAATAGGTGGACTTTATCATTAATAATACTATGCAACATGGTTCTCAGCTATTGTAGATTGCTGTGGCTTATTGAAACATGCTGCTAAACTGCACAAGCATCAACTTGATGACTTGAGAGAACCATTGAAAGATGCTTTCTGATTCCTAATACTATAGTTTTAGGGTATAAAACTAGTTTAAGACAACGGTACTTCGATGATGAAAGTAAGACTTATAAAACAAAAGTGAATCTGTTCAATTTGTTGAAAACAGTTCCTAGTGAATCCACTTAATTAGTGCAGGTTCCTCGAGAAGATTTGACGGTGTTTAATTTCTGTTACAAATTTTCTATTTTTAGAAAATTTAAGTGTATTGTTTTACTCTGAATTAATTTAATTTAGCGTTTTGTAATGATTATAGTATATATTTGATGATATTATCAATCTTCTTTATAGTTTCAGCTGGAGTTGATTTTCGGTTATATTTGCACATCTTATTGTGATGAACCTGCATGGATGATTTTTTCTTTTTCGTTTCTGTGCCTTTTAAGAGTTTTACTTTATCTTATCTTTTTGTGGAATACTGAGTCTGACATCAGGTTGCTACTTGTTCTGAATGCAAACATCTTTTGTGTGCCTCTGACAATCATTTGACTTAACAAATTTGATTATGAATGTTTGGATTTCGTTATAACAGCAGCATTGCCCTAGTAGTAGTACCAGTTTACGTTGAATGTAATAATTTCGATATATTAATGAAAAAAAAATGTTGGAATTCAGATTTTTGGATTTGTTTCATAAGTGCACGCATTACAGTATGAAAATATATTTCTCATAAATTTCCTGTTCCAACGTCTTTGTTCTTGGATTGCAGACCATCCATTCTTGTTAGTGATATCTTGTGGCAGTATGGAGAGCCTGAGCTCGTCACCACATCTCACCAATTATTGAGGAGGAAAGAGGCTCCACCAGGTATAGTTTTTCCTGCCCTTTAATTAAAAGAATTATTTATGCTAATGCCATTCCATCCTAAAAATGGAATTGAGCACTGTTGGGTACTTTTAACAATATCAACTATAGTCAATGATATTAGCAGTTTCTTTTTCCGTTGTATTTTGCCTTCTTTTGTGAATTACAGAGTATGACATATGATATCTTTGTATCTATCCAATATTATGTACCAAAAAAATATTTGAATTGCTAATTATGTTTGAGATGGATGGTAGGAAATATGCCTTGTTGAGGTCCTGTATGAAGCAAAGGCTGTATAGCTGGTTGCTAACATCTCCGAAAGAGTATTGTTAAACTTGAGCTATAGCCGTCAAAGCATCATCAAGAAGCTTTCTATGTGTTGATGAAACACTGTTGGTTAAACTTGGGATGGAGGTTTTAACTCTTGAAAACATGGGAATGTTTGGATCTTCTGAAAATTTCCGTTTCATTTGTCTCATACTAAAACATTAGGATACTAGAATCATTTCTGATACCCAACTAACTGAACAATCTTGGAGACACTTGCTATAAATGTGGTCAATTTAAAGTGGGAATGTTTCATTCATCTATCAACCAAATGATATTTTTCTCTCAATTTTATTAAAAAGGAACTTTACAATAGGAGATAGAGAGAGTTCTGGTTGTGAGGCTACTTAGATGTAGCCTTTTTGACGATTAGAATATTTATTCTCGCTAGGAAATATCTGTTATTATATTAAATTGCTTTTTTTTTTTTTTTTAAATTTATTACCATGATCTAGTTTGTTGAATTATGTTTTTCTTTCTTTCTATATTAAATGCGAAATAGCATACAGGTTACTCTTGAGAATAAAAAAGTTGTGTTTGTTTCAGTGTTGAGCTCTCAATCTCCCTCTGTTGAACATACCTTTGAGGAGAGAGAAGCCGCATATTTGGCTGCTCGTGAAAGAATTTTTTCAATGGATGTGGGAGCAGTAAGAGAACCTGTTAGGCAGAAGCCACGAAATGTTCCGGACGTTGCTCGGCGAATGATTGCACATGCGTTGGGCCAAAAAGTAAAAACTGGGAATCAAGCTGATGTTATTAGAGACGACAAAGAATCTGCACAACTAGCCAATGAAGTTAACACTCAAAACAATGATAAAGCCAGACCCAATTCAAGTTTAGAAGCTCATCAGGAAACCACTTCCTCACCAGGACGAAATACCAATGTTCGTGGTAAACCAAAGGGCAATCTCCAAAAATGTAGAACGCCATCACAAAGCGATAGAACTACACCTCAAGAACCAGTTGAAAAGCATCACACCGATGTTAGTGTATCTGGGAATGGAAGAAGTAAAACCAGCGTCAGCAAAGAGTACTCCAAGGAGGAACATTTGGGAGCTGCAAAGAGAATGTTTGCTCAAGCCTTGGGTTTGCACTCAGCCAAAGATGGTTTCCATTTGAAAAGCAATGAGACCAAGCAACTTGGCTCATAGTAGATGTTTTATTCAATGTTTCAAGGAATCGATTATTGTGCACACTGATGAAATTTTCAAAAGCCTTTTACTGATATTTACTAGCCGAGGGGAATGAAAGGGGAAAGAATCAAAGCTCCAAAGGACTCTTCTGGCTGCTGGCATCTTCTGTGATTTGCTTGCGGGCATTTTTGCAGCCAGAGCTTGTTGAAGCCATCCCCAAAATGTGAGTCAGCTTTTCCTGGCATCGTTATAGTATTGGCTTGATAAAGTTGTCGAAATAGCTATGATGTTAGAATGGTAACATGTACCAGTCATCCTTTATGTATTATTAAAGTGATGTTGTATACAGTTCGATGTTTTATAACTAATTTTAAGTTATATTTAATATGCATTGTAGATTATGGAAATACTATTAGTTTCTGTAATGTTATCTTCATTTTGTTCTTAATGAGAACAAGCTCAATATCTGAGGATAACTGGGATATTTAATATATGTACCACTAAATAATTCCCTTTGCTTTTGTATTTCTGAAAGAACCGGGATATACTTACATGTTTGTTCTCCAAAAGTCTTTCACCTTTTACCTTTCCTCTGTTTCTCACTCAGTATCTTTTCTTCTGTAGAAAAGAATAACTTTGTTTCTATCATGCTTAAAGAAATTCCTAACTCAAGAGCAGTTAATTGCAGAAAAGAATGACTTTGAGAGGATGGAATCATGAAGCCTTGAGACGAAAGGCAAAACGATGGAAGTAATCAAGAGATGAATTACATACCCTTGACTTCTATTTCCTACTTCAATTGCTTTACGCTCCAACTTTTTTCTTTTGCTACACAATTGACAATATATTGTTTCTTAAAATTCCTACATTTTATCCATCATTATCCACCCTTAATCTCTCAACAATCAGAAACATAAACTTAAGAATATGGAAATTGTTATTCAACCGCAGGTTCCATTGTCGAGAAAATTTCCCACCGCCTGTTGGATGCAGCTGGTAGTCAGATTGGTTACTTGCTTAGCTACAATGACAACATTGAAGCCTTAAGAAAGCAAACTAAGAAACTCGAGGCTACCAGAGCACCTATTGGAAGATTGATGCTGCTAAAAGAAACAGAGAAATTATCTTGCCTAATGTCCAAAAGTGGATAGCAGAAGTTAATAATGTCTGTGCAGAAGCTGAAAAATGTTTGGAAGATGAAGTCAAAGCAAACCAGAGGTGCTTCAATGGGTGGTGCATCGATCTCAGATCACCTTACTGGTTGAGCAAGGTGGCAAAGCTGAAAATAGTGGTGATCTTTCAGCTCTAACACGATGGAAAATTCCAAACTTTGTCTCAGCTTGCTCCTCTTCCGCGCATTATATCTCCGACTCTGGGATTTTCTGGAACTTTGGGATTCACAGAATCAATGAAGAATGAAATTATGGACGCCTTGAAAGATGAAAATATCAGCATAATTGGAATATGTGGGATGGGAGGTGGGTAAGATCACATTAGTGAAAGAAATTGGCAAAACTTGCCAAAGAAGAAAAAGTATATGACTCAGTAATTATGGTGGTTGTATCCCAAATCCCAAATATTACGAATATTCAAACAGAAATTGCTGAAATTTTAGGTTTGACGATGTTGTCAGTTAATTCCAAATCAGCAAGAGCAAGTTCCCTGTGTGAGAGAATCGAGGAGAAACGAATCCTTATAATATTGGATGACATTTGGGGAAGAATTGAATTGGAGGAGCTTGGCATTACTTTCAGAAAGGACCATGGAGGTTGTGATTCTGACTGTAGCAAGGGCGTTGAAGAACAAATATGTATGAATCGATGCTGCACAACAGCTTAAAAGGTCCTCACCAACAAACATCAAAGGAATGCATGAAAACGTAATTTCATCTCTGGAGCTGAGTTACAATTATCTTGAAAGTGAGGCGAAATCGCTCTTCCTGTTCTGCTCTTTATTTCCTGAAGACTTCAATATTCATATTGAAGTCTTAGTGAGATGCAGAACAGATCTAAGATGGTTCAAGACATGGACACAATGGAGGATACTAGAGTTAGAACATATGCCATTGTAAGAACCTTTGTCTCTTGTTTTCTCTTGATTCATGAAAAAGATGAAGATCATAAAATATGATTAAAATTATATTAAAATGCATGATGTTGTACGGGATGTTGCACATACCATAGCTCGTGAAAACCAAATATTTTTGGTGAAAGCCAACATTAGTTAGGAAGAGTGGCAAAAAAGAGATACATTTTAACATCTCGCGAGTATTTCATTAATGTCAAATAATATTAAAGCGGTACCTGATAGGATAGAATGGCTAAAGTTGCAGGCTTTGGTCCTACAACAAAATTCTAGATTGATTGTGCCCAACAATTTCTTTCAAGGCATAAAAGATCTTAGTTTTAGACTTGAGTTGAACTCAACTCTTATCACCGCTCAAGTTAGTTCTTTGCATGCAAATCTTAGAACATTGTATCTTAATGATTGCAAGTTTGGTGATTTATCTATAATCGGACATCTAAGCAACCTAGAAATTCTTAGCATTCCTGCTTCTTATTTTGTGAAGATCCCCAAATCTTTTAATCGATTAATTCATCTCAGGTTATTGGATTTGAACAAATGTTAGGAGTTAGCATGGTGTCATATCCTCTCTTTGTAAGTTAGAGAAGTTGTATGTTTTAGAAAGTTGAGACTCTGGGATTTTGAAGGAGACAGAGGGGGACTGGAGAAGCAATGTCAAGCTTGCTGAGTTACAATACTTGTCTAGACCAACTAGTTTGCAAATTTCCATCCCAATCTCAAACCTCTTGTCTAATAATGACGTGCCATTCAAAAATTTATCAAGCTTTTAAAAATTTGCCCAATGAGGGCGAGTGCTAATTTCTCCAGTTGGATGTATCGTGTCTCGGCATCAAGGAATGATTTACTTACATAGTACACTGATAGTTGTTTCGCATTGTCTTCTCAGCCCAACACTGCGAGACGACTGTTTCTAAGACTGCCAGGTAGATGTAAAGTTTTTCCCCTACCACAAGCTCAGAAAGGAGTGGGGGATATGTCAGGTACCTCTTTAGCTACTGTAAGGCTTCTTCACAGGCAAGGGTCCACTCAAATTTCTTAGATTTCTTGAGTATGGCAAAGAATAGGTGGCACTTGTCTGCTGATCGGGAGATGAAACGGCTCAAGGCAGCTACTCGCCTCGCAAGGCGTAAAACATCTTTGATGCAAGTTGATGACTGTATATTCAGGACCGCTTGGATTTGGTCAAGGTTGGTTTTTATCCCACGCTGAGTCATGTATCCCAAGAACTAGATAGTAGAAGTTGATAATGTCTGTGCAGAAGCTGAGAAATGTTTGGAAGATGAAGTCAAAGCAAACAAGAGGTGCTTCAATGGGTGGTGCATCGATCTCAGATCACCTTACCGGTTGAGCAAGGAGGCAAAGCTGAGAATAGTGGTGATCTCTTAGCTCCAACACGATGGAAAATTCCTAACTCTGTCTCAGCCTGCTTCTTTTCCACGCATTATATCTCCGACTGTGGGATTTTCTGGAACTTTGGGATCCGCAGAATCAATGAGAATGAAATTGTGAAGGCCCTGAATGATGAAATGTGAGCATAATTGGAATATGTGGGATGGGGGGTGGGTAAGACCACACTAGTGAAAGAAATTGGCAGACATGCCAAAGAAGAAGAATTATATGATTCAGTAGTTATGGTGGTTGTACTTGTATCCTAAACCCCAAATATTATGAATATTCAAACAGAAATTGCTGAAATTTTAGGTTTGACGACGCTGTCAGTTAATTCTAAATCAGCAAGAGCAAGTTCCCTGTGGGAGAGAATCGAGGAGAAACGAATCCTTATAATATTGGATGATATTTAGGGGGAGAATTGAATTGGAGGAGCTTGGCATTACTTTCAGGAAGGACCATGGAGGTTGTAAGATTGTGCTTACCTCTCGAAGCAAAAATGTGTGCGATCAAATGGACTGTGACAAGATATTGTGTGCGATCAAATGGATTGTGACAAGACATTTATCGTTTGGAACTTTGTCAAAACAAGAGTCTGGGGCACTATTCAAGGAGCCTGTTGGAATGGATGTTGAAAATTCTATTATAAACCCAACAGCAAGAGATGTAGCCGCAAAATGCGGTGGCCTGATGGGATACATTTGAACATCTCACAAGTATTTCATTGATGTCAAATAAGCGGTATCTGATGGGATGGAATGTCCAAAGTTGCAGGCTTTGCTCCTACAACGAAATTCTAGATTGATTGTGCCCAACAATTTCTTTCAAGGCAAAACAGATCTTAGAGTTTTAGCCTTGACTGGAACTCAACTCCTGTCACTGCCCGATTTAGTTCTTTGCTTGCAAATCTTAGAACATTTGTATCTTAATGATTCCAAGTTCGGTGATTTATCTATGATCGGACATCTAAATAACCTCGAAATTCTTAGCATTCATGTTGCTTATTTTGTGAAGATGCCCAAATCTTTTAATCGATTAATTCATTTCAGGCTATTAGATTTGAACAAATGTCGAGAGCTAACATGAATAGCATAGGGTGTCATATCCTCTCTTTGTAAGTTAGAGAAGTTTGTATGTTTTAGAAAGTTACACTCTTTGGGATTTTGAAGGAGATAGAGGGCGACCGGAGAAGCGATGTCAAGCTTGCTGAGTTATAATACTTGTCTAGACTAATTAGTTTGCAAATTTCCATCCCAATCCCAAACTTCTTGCCTAATAATGACGTGCCATTCAAAAATATATCAGGCTTTACAATAATAGTAGGTACTCCAGAAGAATATGTCTTCGAGGTATATATGGGGACTACAAGAAAATACTTGAGGAAATTGGTGATCTCATGTCATGAGGTTATGATTTCACGATTGCTTGATCATCTTAAGAATTTGGTAACTAAATCAACAGAGAATCTATATATAACCGGTTTGGGAAACATATTTCTTGATCTTCAATGACTTGAAAGGTCTATGGATGATCAGAAGGTAATAGTTCTTTTAAATACATTAGAATGGGCATCAAACTTGATATCCCAAAACTTCAAGGAACTACAAATCTTTGACCATCCTAACTTGGTTGAAATATGTCATGGTGAACCCCCAATCCAATTTTTCAAAAAGCTATCACAAATGAGGAATCATGGACAATGCAGAGGATCGTGTTTCCTACTCTACTTGGACAACTAGAGAACATTCCTTGTTTTAGCTCAGGGTCGTATACTATTGAATCCCAGTTTTGGAGACACTGGGGTTGCACGAATGTGTAAATATGAAGATATTAACTCAAGACGAATAATGCTTGGTATTGAATTTGCTCTCCTTCCAGGTCCGTCCTATCCTTAGGGCCCTTGGTATTGAAAGCTCTCATTTAATGGGCATAGGCAACCCAGATCTCTCCCCACCTGGCAGCGTAATAGAACCCCTTGTTTGCTAAGGTCAACCGTGATTGCTTTTAATTGTCTTGAATTTTTTTTTCTCTTAAAAATCTCTATTTGTAATTCTCTAGCTCTCGAGGCTTCGATAACCAGGCTTCAAGTCTTTGGGGATTTGGAGTTAGTAATCAAACAAACCCATGGCACCTCTCCCACCGCTGACTGTCCTCTACCACCACCGTCGCCGCCGACTTTCCTCTACCACCACCACCCGCCACCGTCAGTTGCTGTTCCTCTTCCACCCAAATTTGTAGCTTTACACCAACCGAATTTATAGTCCAGTGGGCTTTGTGTAAGATCTATCATCAACTCATCCGCCTCGAGGAGTCGTTTGAGCAGCAGAATTTTAGCATTCTCATGTGAGCCGCGAAACGACTGACTCCATCAACAAAAAGTTCTTTTCTTGTTTTCTGGATAAAGTTTCTAGGTTTTGAAGTTTATGCGTAATAATACACAAATTCTTTTGGATCTTCTCATCCGGTTTCGTTTTGGTTATTTTGGGTTTAAATTGCAAATCCGACTACTGGGTGCCCATAAGAAGCTCGAAATCGACGATGACCAGAAACTGTACGTGTTTTATTTTGTTTTAAAATAGTAAATCTCTTCACATGAAATTGCCAAGTTGTGTTACATTTGGGGATTCTTCTTGTGCTCTGATTTTTTTTTTTTTTTTCATTTTTTTTATTTGTTGCTTAAAAAATATTATTTAATGTCTTTTGTTAAGAATAGGTTCTTTTTATAGGTAGAAATGCAAATAATATTACAAAGCTCTTAGTGTTTTCCCTTTGATAGAATTAGTTCTCACTTTGCACAAAGTGTTCCTATTGTTTATCAGCAGTTGATGCTTTAGGTTTGGTTCTGTTTTTGCGTTATTTTTAAGCTAGAATGATTAACCGAATAATTCACCTATTCGACTAATTGAGTGTTGATGTCTGCAATGTGGAACTTATTTTCTTTGTTCTTTTCTTTTTTTTTTTTTTTTTTTTTTGGCAGGGATTGTGGAAAGCAAGTCTACTTGGATGAGTTTTCTTGTGTTGTTAAATCTTTTTTCGGTTGGGTTATGTAGTAAAACTAAAAAATTGGCCTTTTTTATGCTGTTTCTGATTCTAAAGTTTGAATCTTTGTAGAAGGTTTTGACACGGCTCTAGGCTCTTACTGCGGTAAGGTATATAATCTTTGAAATGCTTTGGTTTTTTTGGTGTTTTTTTGGTATGATTATGATGCCATAGTGTTGAAATTTTTTCTTATGATTCAGGGCTTATGATTGAGTGGCAATCAAGTTTGTTTTGTGGTGTTCGTGCCAATATAAACTTCGATATTGACGATTACAGAGAAGAAATTGAAGCAGTATGTTGGAGACCTGAATTTACATTTTTATAAAAGAGTTTTATTAAAGAGCTTATTAACTTTTCAGTTCTCTTTTTGCTTTATTTATTTATTTTTATTTTTCTGGTGCAGATAAGTTCTCACTCAAAAGAAGAATTTGTGAACATTCTGTGCTGCAATAGCAATGGCTTTTCTCGAGGATCGTCAAAGTACAAGGGAGTGACCCTTCACATATGTGGGCGGTGGGAAGCTCAAATGGGGCAGTTTCTGGGCAGGAAGTAAGATGCTTTTCGCTCTAATCTATTCTTGTTGATGCACTTCTCTAGTTATTCTTAATTCATTATTCTGTTTTTATAATATTCGGAAGTCGTTTCAATTTATTTTCACTTGCTTTAAAGTTGTGAAATGGACTAAGAACATGGAAATCATCTCTTGCTTTGCAGGTATGTATATCTTGGGCTGTTCGACGCTGAGATTGAAGCGGCGAGGTCTAGATGATTTTGAAATCAACTTTTCCTTATGGTTTGTGTCTAAAATTTATTTTCTTGTAAATCTGATGTTTTACTTGTTTGGAAATCAGGGCTTATGACGGGGCAGCCTTGAAATTCAATGAAAATGATGCAGTCACCAACTTTTCACTAAGCTTGTATGAGGGAGAGATGACTGTTGACACTGGCACTGGTATTACTTCGTTTCAGTGGTTAATAATTTATCTTTAATTGTGTGTTAGTAAAACCTTAATGTGAACTCTTAATGATTTCTCAAAAAGTGGTCAATGAGAATTTTAACCTGAATTTGGGAATTGCTCCTTCTCATTCGCTTGGGAATCTGATGGTGTCTGGGAACCCTCCTACCTGCAGTGGTGGATATTCCCCTTCCTTTCCAGTCTATCAGGTGATTCCACTGTCTATATTCATTGGTCGTTTGATCGTGATAGATATGAACTTTAATGCTTGACCGAATATGGAGTCCATTTCGTATTTTTTAATTATGTTTCTTGCTGAGGTACAGCTTCCACACTTGTCTCACATTGGTGTTGTTCATCTTTGTTGTATTGTAAAGAAAGAGCAATAGAGGAGCAATCCCACACGAGCATGGCAATCTGAGGCCAATTACAAGGGACCGCCTTGTGTGCTAGTCTTCTCTACTGCCGCATCATCAGGATTCTCATCTACAAAATTCACTGTACCTTCAGCTGCCGCTAATCAATTTGACTATCCAAATTCAGCAATCCTTTGCCACCTTTACTCTCTTTCAAGCACCAACGTTGGCCCTTACAACACCCCCTGCGTCCCCTGCAACATCCCTCACAACCCTCCACTGTACTGTCGCAAGGGTTGTCTCCCCCCTGTATCCTCCACCTTCGCTTCCTCATCTCCTGCATTATATTCACTGTCATCACTATCTTTTTCATTAGATTCACTGTTGTTCTGATCATCAGAAACATCAACACCAATAATGTCATCCTCCTCCATCTTCACCTCTTTGTCGATGCCTTTAGAATCACCAGATTCTATCTTCTCACACGCAGATCTCCCGAAAATCATAATGTCAAATTTATGATCACCATCATATTTAAGAACTAAAAAATCCTCACACTCCACACAATTATCTCTGACAAAATTTTCCCAACCATGTCGAATAAAAATGTCTCATTATGAATATATCCCAGACTCACAGGCCACAACTTTCCCATCTTATTCTGGATTGCAACAACGATTGGAAATCCATTAAAGTGTTTGACAAAAGCACCTGGGATCCTTTCCAGATTTCCCAGCAGAGATATCTCCAGTCAAGTTTAGTTGTTCTCTCATTGAACACAGATCTCCACGTCTAAGCTTGTGAAGACGAAGCCAACATAGTTCTTCAAAGTTGTCCTTTCAACGACCCTTGATGCCAAGAAGCTGGTAATTTCATCTTCAATTTTGTGTTTTGTGTTTTGTAACAATTATTCAAAATAGCTGTCATTTTACAGTCTACCACAGCAATTATCATCTACATTCTTCTGTTCAAACCCCAAAAAAATACTTGAGTAATGTTATAAGCTTGGTGAGACTGAGATTAAATGACAAAGCATAGGTATGGATGATCATGACCAAAAATAACACTTTATTACTTGCCATCTTAGACGTTGAATGGGATGTGATCTGATTTTATTTTAGCTTGAAAACCTAAATTTCAAACTCAAATTTCTCATGTTAGCGCCATACTGAGTTATGATTAACCTGTTGTTACAAGAGTGTTTTAGTTGTTTGCTAGAGATGGATTGTGCTCTGATGAACTATATTAATTTTAGGTTAGTCACCCATGGGTTGTTAAACGTGAAAAGCTCTGCATGTTTCTTGTTTGTGACATTGAAAGTAAACCTGGATTAATGAAAATACTTAATGACCTGCAGAGAGTTTCCTATTAGAAATGGGAAAGCCTTACTGTTTATATACAGCAGCAGGCAGTTTATAACAAAAGGGGGTCTAAGTGCAGGAACTGCTACTACAAATGTCTACCGCAATTCACAGTTTAAGAGTGGATGAAGGCAATGCAGTCCCAGTGTTGCAGGCTTGCGGCCCTGATGAAGTAATATTTGGTCCCGATTACCAGCAATCCTTGTATCGCCATCTCCTATGTGGCCTAATCTTTTGCGAAGAAATTCAACTTGTGTCTTCAACCTTAGCCCACAGTATTGTCCATGCCTTCCAGACATTTTGAACTAGTTTGGGAAGAGCTATGTGCTGACATACGGGGAAGGTGTCCTCTCAACTCGAGTCACTGTCCCTTCAATCTGAGCAGCAATGTCCAAAATACTGAAGCCAAATCCTGAGTTGGTTGATTTGATTCATAAAACATGCTAAGGATTGAGTAATTGGTATGGATTAAAACCAGCACTTTTTCCTAACACAAAGTACGTCTATGGGATATTAATTGCATCAATGGAGCCGTATCTGAAAAAGACGTATTTGTACTTAAGTATAGCTTTTTCTAGGTGTTGGAGCCTTGGTAGAAAATCCCAGATGCTTTTGTTGATCACTTCAATGGATTTCCAATCACTGTTGTTAATCAGAATAAGATGGGAAGGTTGTGACCTGTGAGTCTAGAATATATTCGTAATGAGTTATTTTTTCAACATGGTTGGCAAAATTATGTCAAAGATAATTGTGTGGAGTGTGGGGATTTTTTAGTTTTTAACTATGATGGTGATCATAAATTTGATGTTATGATTTTCGGGAGATCTGTGTGTGAGAAGATAGAATATGGTGATTCTATGAGTATGGACAAAGAGGTGAAGATGGAGGAGGATGGCATTGTTGGTGTTGATGTTTCTGATGGTCAGAGCAACAGTGTATCTAATGAAGAAGATAGTGATGACAGTAAATATAATGCAAGAAAAGAGGAGGTGAAGGATACAGCATCAGAAGAAGCAGCAGCAGCAACAACGAACTTGATGACAAGAGGCAAGAATAAATGTGGAAACAATGGTTAACATACTATAATTATTTTGTGCTCTTCATTAAAAGGTAATATCTATTAAGATGTAATCACACTTGTGTAACATAAACATAACCTACTGTTAATTTGTTTTAGGAGGATCTAAGAAAAGGGCTGCGAAAAAGGATGGAGTGCGTGAAGGAGCTAATGGTGTCTTGGCTGGGGTGATTGTAACATTGCCAACAATCAGTCCTATAATGAGCAATGCCCTGTAACATTTTATATGAAATTGGGGATCATATATAAATTGTGATGCTAAAGATTTGGCAAATGTTACCCTTTTTTGATGTCTGGCCTGATAATGTTACTGGGAGCATATGACCTCTGATTTCAATGATGTTTTCATTCAGAATAATATTATGAACATGAACTCTACATACAAAATTATGAGTTTATATGTGTATCATTTTTCTGGTTTGATAGGAATTGGATGTTCGAATTGAGCTCTACATACAAAATTATTTGTTTGATAAATGGATTGGATTGTTCATGTTGTGATGATTTTACATTGTTGCATTGATTAGTGGCGGCATGGAAATATTTTGTGAAAACTTTTAGAACTTGCCAAATGCTTTGTTACTTGGAGGCTTGTTTGAAACCAAGGCTTGCTCTCTCTTGCTTGTATCTGCAATTTGCTGTTTCTAATGCAAATTCACGTCTAATAGCTGCTATGCAAATTCAAAAGTATGTTAGTGACTATGATATTGCAAGGTAACATCTTCAAATAAATACTTATATGCTTGTATCAATGCTAATATAATTTCCTATTTGCATGTAACTACAGTAAGTTCATTAAGTGTATTTCTTTTTAAATGTTTGTAATATGCTCATTTGATGTATATTAAAGAAAGATAGAACCTGATTCTGAGTTATTGAAGTCATCTCATGTGCCTTTGTACGGCTTGATGTTGAATTTCTTGCTTGCTTATTCTGCCTTCTGATACAAACTTGCGCCTGACCATCTGTTCATGTTGACTGTTAGAAGCAAATTGCATTTGACATACATTGTTTCTGGTTTCTTTTCAAATTTGAGTCTGAATTTATGTTTTGTCGCATCCATGGCCTGAGCATCTGAAATCTCCTTGTATTAGAAATTTTCTGATTCTCATTCTTACAATGTTCGTAGAAGACTTAGCTTGCTAGGTTTTAACTATCTAATTTTTTATGGAGGTGGACTAAAGCATAATGTGTACTTGATGCAGGTGACATCTGAACATCTGAAATCTCTTTTTGGTTGGATGCTTTCAGTCTTCACATCAAATGCCTGTTAATATGATAGTTTTTTAGAAGCAGGGCTAACCTCTTTAGCTACTTACAGTTGGGAGAACAAGCAATTTTTTGTCTGCCTTCCTGTGTAGAATCAATACTCTTGGTATGCAGTTCTCGAAATCATATGATTAAATTGCTATTTCCAATTGAACGAAATCCTCTGCTTGGGGGAGAGGAAAATTTGGTTTTTGGTAATGATATTTGAGTGTCTAAATTTCCATTCCAAGTGTCATTTTACTGTGGGTAATGTTGTCATGCAAATTGAGAGTGTTTGGCACACTCTTCTCCCACTATCCTATCATAAAAAAACCCAAAAATGCATTTATTTTAATATTCTTTAAAATTCAATTACATCTTATTCAATTCAAAACATTATCAATTACCTTTCTTAATAAAAGTTTTAAAATTAACAAAAACATCCCTACCCACCCAAGCCACTATCACTCGCAAGCAGCCACTACCGTAGACATAAGAACACACGACCGGTTGTATTTGGTTGGTCTTGCACCGATCTATCCGTTTTCGGTTAGATCTACAGCAAAATATATGGCCTAAAGATCTGGTCATCAACAGAGGCCAAACAACAACCACAATATGGCTGTCAACGACAACTAGATTTGGCTGTTGATGGACATATCTATGGTTGTAGATCTAGTCGAAAAATACCAAATTGGTACATAACTGATCAGATCCAATCGATCGTGCGCCATTCAGGCAGATTCTAGCCACCTTTCGACGGTGGTGGCCAACTGCCGGCAATATATGGATGGGTAGGAGTGTTTTTGTCAATTTATGAATTTTTATTGTTTGAAGGTATTTAGTTAAATTAACAAACCTAAAAGGTTAAAAATAATTTAAATATTTTTAAAAAATGTTATTCAAAAATGTATAAAAAACTTCTCGAATCCTATCTTATTTTCCAAAAATGCTATCTAGCATAAAATACTATTTAAATAACTAACCAAACGGAGTAAGAAATTCTTGAATATTGCAAAACCAAACAATAAACATTAAAATGAACAGCTAGTTTTTGGATGACGTTAATAGCCAAGTGTCACACAAAACCTTTCATGCTGTTGGCATAACTTGTACATGTGCTAGTGTAGTTTATTGTAGTCCTGATTACTGGAAATTCTGTTGAAGTTCTTTGTGAGAGTTATCATTAACGGCCATCAGCCAATGAGTTTCAATGAGCAGAAGTAACCTGAACTGTCCAGTGCCTATGTCTGTTTTGAGTAAAACATAAACTAGAAAATTACAAATGGTGAATGAAAGTAGTTGAAAACAGAAACTAGAAAATGTTCATTAAACAGTGTCATAAGGTTACTAATCACAAAAAAAAATAATGCCAAATCAGATAAGTTAAGAGACAAACGATATAGATTAAATGACACCTTGTGTTTGTAAATTCTATATCGTTTTCGTTACAAAGATGAAGCTTTTGACTACATAAAGATTATGGACACATGTTGGAACATATAATCAGGCCATAATCACAACAAAATCTCAAAGCTAGGCAGTATTCATACAAAACAACTCCACCAAATCTATAAAAAGAAGCTTTAGTTGAGAAGAACTCAAGCACTCCTCACTCCTGTCCTAAAATAACCCGCTAAACCTAATTTCCAAATCAACTCAGCTCCATCGTAATCCTTAGCCCAACAAACACACGCCACCAACTCATCGGCCAGCGCCACAACCAGCCCAAGGCAGCGACAGAGCAAGGTGCGGCGGCGGAAAATGAGAGTCCACGAAGATAAGGGAGAGAGTACGAGCTGAAGGGGGAAGAGGGTCGAGTGGTGGCAGGAGAGGGCGCGAGAGAGAGAAAAGGAGATTTGAACGTTAGTGTTTGCAAATATTTTTAAAATGAATTTTGAGATTAGGATTTGATTAAGGGGAAAGTGAAATTCGAAATATAGGGTTAGTAAAAACTTTTTTTATTTTAATTTTGAGGGAAATGACGTGGTAACTCACTGACGTGAAAGATGAGGTGACCCATCACATCAACCGCCACATCATTATATAAATGGTGTATAAAGACGATGCAAATGTAATATTAGCTATAATTGAATGTCATTTTGAATAATATTGGGTGTGTTTGGTTTAGTATTTTAGATAGGATTTTAGGGATAGTATTGGATTATTGGATAGGGGAGTATTACGAGGTAAATTTTAAAAATTTATGAAAAAGCCCTTAGTTTACTAATTTAACTAAAGACCCTAACATATAAAATGACAAAAACACCCCCACCACTGCAGTTAGATTCCGGCCACCACCGCCGGAATCTGATCGAAAAATTTCGCTACGGCACGCACGGCGGATCTCGTGCCGTAACACGCCGTTATGGCCTTTTCTCGCCGATCCATAGTGGATCGGCCTAAAGGAACGGCTGATCTGCTCTGTTATGGCCGTCGATGGCCGGAAAAGGCCAAACGAGGGCCATCTTTGGCCGTCGGCGGCGGCCAAAGATGTGGCCGCTGCTTTTCGGTCAAGCAGACGACCTATTTCTTTGGCCGTCGGCCGGCCGACGGCCATATGTCGTCTACTTTCGGCATCCGCGGTGGATCCGGCCTAAAAGGCCGGATTCCAGGTGAACTTCCGACCATTTCACCTGGCCTTCCGGTTAGGTTGCCAGCAGATGCGATTCTATCACCACGGTGGCCTTGCCGGAATCGACTTGCGTTGAGGGTTGATAGGGGGAGGGGGTGTTTTTGTTAATTTTTGAACTTTTTTTCGGGGGTATTTAGTGAAATTAATAACCTTATGGGGTTAAAATATAATTAAAAAAATAGGGTAATATTTCTAGAATAGTGTGCCAAACATTATTTAGAGAATAGGATCCAGAATAGGGATAAAAATATTAAGCCAAACATGCGATTATGTTTACAACGGAA